>JAYESA010000006.1:94289426-94555495 GCA_036927795.1 Iris macrosiphon | reverse complement strand
GTGTTAATACGTGTCAATTATATATAATTGACAGTGTAGAGATAAAATTTATTATATTTAGTGTCAATTGCTATTTATATTTAATTAGAAGTGAGTATCATGGTATGGGGTTTATAGGTGATAGATCAATGTAGCAACTGAATACCTTAAATTGTGTTTATGAGGTGTATTGTTGTCTTGGATACCCAAATTGGTATCATGGGCGAGCATGGTATTCCATATTGTGATTGATACCTGAGTGTACCAATGGGAGGGTTATGGTGTGTTTCTTACAATTAGGTTAGCATCCTAGCTATGTAGATGGTGTACCCATGAACAAGTCTGAGATATTGGTATTTTGACTAGAGTGTGTGTGCATCAGAGTTTAGTGTGTGCAGATCGGGGGGGGAGGGCATCAGTATAGTCTTTATACTCCAAGTGATGCAGTGTATCTGTGAATGCACCAACTGTGTACATAGTAGCAAGCGGTATCAGGATGAGTCAGTTGCAACCTGAGCAGCGGGCTACAGGAACCAGATGACAATAACATCAACATGCTGCAACTGGGTGTGAGAGAAATATGCACTTTTATATTAGCTAGAGATACAGGCATCATACCTAAAGTTTAGAATAACAACTGCAACCCAGCAACATACAACAGCGGCGTCTACTGCAGATGGCATCACTATAGAGCACATGCTCGGGTAGAGCAGTAAACATAAGTAATAATCCTTGCTGCAGTTAACAGACTTGGGGGCAGTGTTCAGGTGTATGTTTGAACAAGTTGGTGGGTATAAGAAATCAACTATGAACCAGTTTACCATGTTATGGAGTGATTTGTGATCTTTATGAACATCAAATTCGTGCACCACTATTAGTGTTCCAGACTTAACTATGTGAGTGTATATGTCAAGTTGGTGTGTCTATGGATATGGATACCAAAGGGTTTTAGGTGGGTAGAAGTGGGTATAATCAAGTGTAAGTTATATGAATACCTTCATAAAAGTGTAGGTATATATGGGATATAGATATGTGAGATATCTAGGATGTATATTTAAGGGTATATATATATATATATTTATATATATATATATATATATATATATATATATATATATAATATATATAGGTACCTAGATACAAGTGAGTATCATAGGTTTCAAGTGTAAGTATGTTAAGGTCTATAGGTTTTGGGATACGAGTATCCTAGTGTCAAGTAGGTATTAGAGTGGGTATCTTGGGTATTGGATAATTGTCAAGGTAAGGATAAGGTGTTAAGGTATTTTATATATATATATATATATATATATATATATATATATATATATATATATATATATATATATATATATATATATATACTTTGGGTATATATTCTAGTGTCATAGATATATGAGTCAGTGTAAGGGTGGTGTATCAATGAGTATCTTAGGATACTATAAGTATGTAGTATCAGTGATACCTAGATACCTATACTATAGGGTATGCCTATAGATAAACTTAGTTATAACTTGGAAATAGTTTGCCTAAACCAAATAGGTAATGGTTATCCTAAATAGATACCTACCAGTATAAACCCAAATTGACCTAAAATCTAATAACCAATTAGTTAAGGTTGTTATTGCTTTCAAATCACCTATTGACATTGTAATCTCATAATATAGGTTATTTGGACTTTGATACAGATTCTGACTTGTACCACTGGCTCAGGACGACAGACAAGTACTTTACAATTATGTATTTACCTTTAAATTATAAATGCTATTATTTATTCTTACTAGTTGTCTTGACACTATGATTCGTGCACATGGATGGTTTGTCTTCATGATTGAGTTATATACGTATTATGACATCATGATCATATGAGTTTAATGCGTGAGTCTAAGTTGTGATGCGTTTATCGTATCGTGATTCATGATCCTCCGTGTCATGATTCGTGACTATCCGTATTCATGACATGTGTTTATCCATATCGTGATTCATGATTATTCATTTTTCGTGAGTAGTGACTATCTATTTTATGGTTCTTGACTCATGTCCCATGGTTTGTGATTACTTGTTTTTTGTGATCTTTATGATCTTTATGAGAGAGAGTTGGGTGGGAGAATACACTAGTAGACATGTGGTAAACCCTATTTCCCTATTCGATTAGATAGATATCAGTTGTTCACCTCACGTACAACATGCCAGATTTAGCCTAGCCCCCACATGTCGAATCCTGTATTCTAAGTCACACGGTATTACCAGTTTCTCAGATCTTGATGTTCATGTTCTAGTTACTTGTTTATATGTTGTTAGTTTACCTTGCAACTGCTTATATGTTGCCAATTTCTTTTCTTGTTATAAGTTTCATGCCTCTACTTGTCTCCACTTGTTTTCCATTACTTGATGTCATTACTTATATAGTTTATATTATAATAGATTTATACATATATTGTATACTTTTATAGTTGTAACAGTACTTGCTCCGCTCCTGAATGGATATGTTACAAATATCAGGATGATATGCCACACACTCTTGGACCTTCGGTCGATGCTATAGTTGAGACCACTCTTGCACCTTGGACATCTCTAGAGAGGTCTAGATTTAGTATTCCTAGTTCAGTACCTTTCACTAGTTTTATTTTATTAGGTGGTTGACCGAATTTGTCTCCGAAACTTACTTGGCTTGTATAAATATTTGGATTCCTAGATATTTGACTTGGATTACTTTTGTGATATTATATTTTGATTTACCTTTCCTCATTCGTATCTTCCTTTATCTTGTTGCATTGAGTACTTATTGTTTATTAGTTGGACTTGTTGTAAACTTGAGGTCTAGATAGTGTTCTACTGTAGATATTGCGACATAGGCTGGACGTACCCACGTACTCGGGTCCCGAATATCCGGGTGCGGGTCATAACAATTGCACTCTAGCTATCCCAAAGAAAAATGTACACACTTGCTTTCGCCCCATTTTCGATAAAATCTTCTTCATCCATAATATCTTCTTGTAAGAATTCGTCGCTGCAATCATATGTGTTTCTATCGTAGACATGACAACACACTTCTGCAATTGCGATTGCCATGATACCAATTCACCAGCAAACATCATTACATAGTCCGAAGTCGATCTCCTTGTATCTACATCTCCAGCCATATCAGCATTAGTATATCCTATCAGCTTCGGCTCACCACTACCAAATAAAAGTCTCCAATCAGTAGTGCCCTGAAGGTACCATAGATTACACTTGACAGTACTCCAATGTATCCTCCTAAAATCGAAAAGATATATGTTAACCAAGCCAATTGCGTGAGTGATGTCTGGCCTTATACACACAAAGGCATACATGAGACTCCCAACTACTGAAGTATACATAACCTGCTTCATATCTTCCTTTTTGTCCTTGGTAGATGGGTACTGCTTCTTAGTAAGATTAAAGTGATGCCTTATATTCAATGTTGCTGTAAATAAAGAGACACATGTATGATAACTGCTAGTACTATCGAAACGAGAAGGTTTGTAAGTTGGGATCTATGGGTCACCAATCGATATGAGAATGAGTAAAACATGAAAGATCGATAATACGAGGCTTTACTTACATATCTTTACCGTACAATCTATGCTTAAGATTTCATTTGCATAGATGTTGCATGGTCATGAACAACTTGTGCAAATGGTAATAAGTTTCCTCGATTTGGACCTGTGGTACTCGGTTGCTTCGACCTAGGAGGAAATATTCGGACGTGCTTATAGGTACGAGGTATTACGAGATTCTCAGTGGAGGCTAGCTACCTCCCCGAGAAGGTTCATTGTATACCGTGGTAAAAGTCCTATATGGTGAAATAACACCAATAACCCTCATATAGTTAGGCTGCATGCTGACGAGCACATTGTGCAGGCTTAACATCTTGAAGTAGAAATGATTTATAATACTTATTGTATCGCTAATCCTTATTTTGCAGGGATATAAAAAGTGGGTCGTTGGTAAGAATCGCTATTATGCGATATGCTCTAATTTCACTAATTCAATGTATTTTGCTTCTTACATGCTTTCATTATGCTGCTGGATATTCTAAAAATTAAAATAAACCTAGTCCCTTATAGAAAGATCACAAAATTAATATGCATGCTTCTAACATGATTACTTAGTGTTGGTTTAGGTGAGTGGGCTAGTTTTCTTCTCACCAGTATGCGGTATGTATTAACCCACGTTTGTGGACATCTCCATGTACTCAGCTTTGGGGAGTGGTTGGAATATCCCGAGGTATCAAAGCATTGTTGGGGCACGCAAAAGCTATTCTTCCAAAGAATGTGTCTTTTGTTATAAATGGCATATTGTATGGAACATTATAATTCAGTTGTATCAGTGAGATTGTAAGCCAAGACGGTAAGTATCAATGTAAGCCAATTAGCCAAGTATCAGTTGTAATTGAGAAGCTTTGTAATCTGTTGTAAGACATGTACTCAAAAATTATTATCAATTAAGAGATGCTTTTCAATCTATTCTATTGTGACTTCAATTTGTTTGTTTATTTCTGCTATAATGTCGATGTTTCTGATATATACCAATACTTGTCTATCTACTTGCCTTGTAAAAGTAGAATCTAGGCTTATACGGCACCATACCCATGGCTACTTTTGATTCTTCGGAATCAGGGCATGACAAATTAGTATCGGAGCACGATTATGCGTCCTTGGACTAGGCATTTTAAATCAAACTTGCTTCTATGAATACTCAAAGATGCCTCCGCGAATACTCAAGTTGCTTCGGTAACTATTCAAAGTCATTTCTGCGAATAGTCAGTCATAGTCACCTCAGTGCGTATCCAAAGTTGCCTTTTGTGAGTATTCAAAGTTACTTCTGCGATTATAAAATTTGTATATGTGATCGTTCTATGTTGCTTCCGTTATTGTTCAAAGCATTTTCATAATCGAGAGTATTTAAACTCTTGGCTACACTCACTGGATGTTCCATACAATAAGCCTAAATATTATGGTGCCCTAATTATGATTCTTGAATTGTAAAAGATACCAAGAATCCAACAATGATTCAATATCATAGAAGAATAACTTATGATTAATATTTGCATGTGGAAATAAAGAGAATCAATATGTGTGTTGTAATCAATTTGAATAAGCATAAATAATTTTAATAGAGGAAATTAACAGTAATGCTGAGTTGATTCATATGAGATGGCGGGATTGTATTTTATACCTAAGTATGAGAATTATGTTTGTGGCTGGCAATGATACTATGTGAATGTAGTGCGAAATGGATGTTGGATCGGCTTAAGGATAATATGATTATCAGAAATGGCTTAGTCTCTGAGTGGTATATGCCTCTACCCTCTTAGTGATGCTTGTGCAATGACCCTTCCATAAGTGATAGTATTGAGCCTACCAGTAAGAATATGGTAGTACCGAGACTTAGTCGGGATCGATGCCTTATTGTGATATGGTGCGAGCGTCTCTTAGGTATTTCAGATTCTGTATCAATATCGGTCCCTTGATAGCTTAATGTCACATTGTGTACCAAGAAAATAAGAAGTATAACATGGATGCCTTAGTTGGGAACAACGTGATGTATTATACATTTAGACGGTGGCTTAAATCAGCTGGATAAAAGTTTTAAAGTTAGCATCAATGATCGAATATTACTATTGATAAATAAGTTGGATTATATGTTGAATAAGATTGGTTGGAATTGCATAGGAGTCACAGGCAGGATAAAATCATTGGTTTTCTACGTTGGAAGTTCTTGGAAATAATTTACAGTTAGACCGAGTATATGGGAAACAATTTTTGTTGACCTTAGGTGTGTAGTATTTACTACAGGCCTAACTTAAAAGGTTAGCAAAAGTAAAGCGAGGATACTTGAACTTAAGATTAGGTGGATAATAATCAGTCAGCATATAAACTCAGCGGATTATAAAGGATTAATCGATGATCCTTACTGCATGGCGATAGATGTATATTCTTCAAGAGACTTTGATGGAGGAAATAAATATAAAGCATGAGGTCTAGCAAGTTGGGACAAATAATATCGACGAAAAGTTTAGTCACGTCGATAACAATTGGTTGACAGAAAACTTAGTCGCTTGGGTAACAGTTGATTGGCAGATAAAATTTATCAAATAATTATTAACGTGGGATGATCCTTAGATTGGTTGTTTAACCAATATATCGAGTACGCGAATAATTATCGAATGCGGCTTAATGGATAGAATTTTATTAGACCTTGATGATGCGATACAATGAAGTTGTGATGCAATTTGAGTTGGCGGTTAATGCGAACAAAAGTTGACCCTATCAAAATAAAGTTGGCAAGAGTAAAATTAATGGAATAAATTGGAAGAAAGATACCTTCAACGTATTGATTGAGTGATATTGTCAGCTATAAATTATTTGGATAAAATGAAATATACGGATACATAATATGATATGAAAAGAAATAAGAGTAAGGATCATGAACAATATACTAAAAAAAATGATCGATCAGAATTTGAGTTTTGGATTAGTTGCCTGTCCTATAGATAAATTGGATGCATGAGAACTTGAGAATTATATAAAGATACAACTAGAGTATGATTATGATATTAAAAGTTTGAAACAATATTTGAGAACAATTCAGATTTTGAATGTTAGTAATTTACTTTATAGATATGGAAATTGAGCAGATAGTTCTATATTGACCTTGTCGGTTTTGGATAAGTCTAGAATGAACCTTTATTAGAAGTAAACCTTGATGAAATTGATCGTGGGTAGATAGACCTGATCCAGACTATTGGATGTTCCTTATTTGTGGGTAGATCAATGGTAGTGCATTCATGGTTTGTGTTGGTAATAAGATTAGGGTAGAAGTCCTTTAGACTTGTCAAATTTCAGTTGGCTCTAAGAATAGAGATGAGTATGGTCTCTAATAGGTACCTAGCATAAGATAAGTTGCCTATAAACACTAGGATTAG
This sequence comes from Iris macrosiphon, assembly GCA_036927795.1. Taxonomy (NCBI): domain Eukaryota; kingdom Viridiplantae; phylum Streptophyta; class Magnoliopsida; order Asparagales; family Iridaceae; genus Iris; species Iris macrosiphon. The sequence continues at coordinate 94,548,567 of JAYESA010000006.1, read as the reverse complement.
CTGTCAGTATAGCTAGTCTTAGAGACTTGACCGAAGAGTTATGTTGGTGGTCGGAGACCTATAGGATGACCCTATTGATATTGCACGGGTAATGTGGCATCGTAAGATGGAAATAGAGTATTGCGAGTCAGCCTGTGTACAGTCGATATTTAGATAGTTGGTTACAAAATTTGGGTATGAGTAATTTAGAATAGCATAACGCTTTGGAATGGTTAAATGGTTGGATGGGCAAGTTTGGGAATTGACAGTTAATAGAGTTTGATTTGATTGCCTCGATTAGAATAGAAAATCAATAGTGGGTTCAGTTGGTTGGATTATCTTGGAATAGTTTCTTCGGAAATCAAGTTGGAATGAGAAATAAATTGGGATACAAGATGAAAATCGTCGATCAAGAAATTTGATAGAATTTCATACGTTGGGAAGAGAAACTTGATATATAATGTGGCTAATGCGACCTTTGTACTAACGGATTGAGATCATTAAAGTTTATAATAAAAGTTGTGTCATGGACCGCGACATAATCAATGGTAACTCTGGATTCATTAAAATTTTGTAACATTGGGAAAAAGTTGCTGGAAGTTGAATGGAAAGAAAGAAAATATTGAGGAACCATCAAAAGGATTACAAATACACTTGGAGTCATAATACAAAGACGGCTGGTGATATTCCTAATAGAATTTGTAAAAGTTTGATGGATCGAAACAATAGGATGACTGGTCAAAATATTCATAAGAGATGTGAATGACATAATTGGCATTGGGAGAATGAATATTTCAATACGAATTGGTGAAAATTTATGTTACGGTCAATTTTGTTTGGAATGATTAAACTATCGTGCTTGGGCTAGTAGTCTAACCAGAGTAGTCCCTGAGGATTTTATATTTGGTGAATTTGAAGATAGCAATTGTGGCAACTAGTTATATGAAGGAACAATATAAATGAGATAAAAAATTTGTACATATGCTGGACCGAAAGGAAATTGGTAAATATTGAGAAATGCTTAGATCAAAACTTGATTGCAACGTATTGAAAAGATACTGATGGGATTGATCGAGCAAGTGTCACAAGGACTTGGAGTTATGAGAAACCGATGATAAGGAATATCTTGGCCAAAAGTATTAAATGACAACTATTGTGGAATAAAGTTACATGGGTAGCCGTTTGACTTCTCTAAGCATTAGCATTGGCTGAGTGCACTATATTTCGAGGACGCCTGAAATATATGTACAATCTAGGCAAAGTGGTGAACGAAAGTCAAATAGAGCTGCATAAGAATAATTAGTGAACTGAGGAACATGAACAAATCATTTAGGAAGAAACGAGATGGTGGGATTGAACGTATAAGTATACAAAATTTATGAAAGAATAATATTGACAAGGGATTTAAATGAGATAGTAACCTATAGTGGGCTCAAAATATCTCGTTTGGTGACTTAAGTGATGTTGTGGATTGAGTAATTTTTTTAAGTTTCGAGATTTTTTTATGAGTGGTATATTATTTAATGCCCCTCTCCGCGTAAAGGCATTACACTAAAGTTCTAAATGGATCAGACATATGGGATACAAGTTGTGCAAGAATCGTGATGCTTGGTGTGTTGGTGCAATCTTCTTAACTTGGCCGGGTGTAATATTTTATGGAGCATTGTTTGAGGGTATGGTTATGCCAAGTTAGAAGACTATGCATCACGTCAGATCATTCTTGGAGAATCGTTGCCATACTTAGGATCGAGGCATGCAGGCTATATTTGTAGATGTGAGTGGATATGTCCCTTCTCCTCTAGTCCTTTATGCCCTAATAAAATGAATGCTAGTGTTACCTTACTGTATTTCATAACTATATGCTGCTCTAATGGAAACTTGTTCTTCACTGTTACAGAGTTCAACTATCTGTAGTTGATACATAACCGTGATGACCCATCCTTCTTCTTCACTAGAACCACTGGCGATCCCTAAGGTGATCCACTGGCTTGAATAAACTTCTTTGACTTTAGTTCTTCTATATATTGGTATAATATGTCTAGCTCTGATGGTGCAATTTGGTAAACTTTACAAGATATTGGTCCTGCTCCAGGAATCAACTCTATACAAAACTCAATATCTCTTACTTGGGATAACCCTGATAGTTCTTCTCAGAAGACGTCTAAGAACTCCTCAACTATCTTGGAAAGTTATTCTTCTGCTATCACTATAGCTACGATCCTCTCTTTATGTTGGTCTCCCACAAATCTGTCAAAGATAAAATCTTCCGTGCCCGGGATACTAAATAATACCTTACCCTTATGGCAATCTATCGTAGCATGACTGCCTCTCAGCCAGTCCATGCCTAAGATAACGTCAAAGTTATCCATAGGGAACTCGATCAACCATGCTGGTAGTGAACGCCCGTACACTATGAACGGACACACTATACATATCCTACTAACTCCTACGAGCCTATTACCAGTGAGTATATTCAACCTCTCTCGCAACGTCTCAAACTCCAATCCAATACGTGTCGCAAATCGTGCAGATATAAAAGAATGAGATGCACCTGAATCAAACAATGCTACTGCAGGATAAGATACGACAGAGATGTTTTCTACCACCACGTTGCCTGATGCCAAAGCCTCCTCCAGAGATAAAGTGAGAGCTTGTCCTTGGCCCTACTTGGGCTCCTTATTGTTGCCTCCCTTGGATATACTGTTGTGGCCGCTGCTGGTCCTACCGTTGATTCTGCTTTTGCTGGTACATCTCAGCTTGCGTCAGTAACTGACGATGAGCTAATGGCCGTGCTGCTCTCTTTGTTGTACTGCTCTTTATCATGACCCGTACCCAGAATAAGGGCACGAGTAGTGAACAACGCCCAGCCTACACCGCAGCATCGACGGTAGAACACTGTCTGGGTCAACTATTCTATCTAAACATCTCATACAAGATATATATGGTACCTATCAATGCCATCTTAACTCCAAATGGAGGTACAATATAGTATAAGATAATGGTAAACTATACTCAATCACAAAGCAAATTAAGGGAGATAAAGCACAAGGTGGAATAACAAAGGAAAAGAGTCACAATACATCCACAAGTCCGAAATAATATATACATGCCAATAATCTTAAAAATAAAATACAAGTCTAAACAATAAGAATAAGCCTCCTCAGCCTCTGGTACTAGGTCCTCCTGCTCTAAAGGAGTATCCTCTAAGGGTAGGCCATCCTGCGGCACGTAGTAGGTGGGACACTGGTCCACAAGCCAATCATCTAAAAAATATATCCAGTCAGGATTGGAGCGTAGTACATACCTCTGAAAGCAGTTTCAAATACATAATCGAGTATATATAATAGATAATAGAAAAGAATACAAGATAACTAGCCATAAGAAATTTAATGAACTACAGTGAACAGGTAATGTACTAGAATGAAGAACATGTAATATGAATATCTGTAATTTAAATAAAAAAAGATAGAACTAGCTAATGTGCCATAGGGTACAAGTTCATTATGTAATCTGTTTGGGTTAAACACGAATACAATATGGTAACTCGATTACACGTGTGATATATAATCGACATATACACGAATATACTTGGGCTTGATCACAAAATAACTCCTACTCTCCTATCCCTAACCAATACCAAATGGATCCAATCACGACACGTTACGAATAAGAATATAAGCACATTGAGCACGAGCAGTGTGTGAACATGAAGTACATTAAAATCAATTTCCGATACATATGATGAAATACATGTAAAAGAGTACCCGCTGAATACGGTAAGTAATAACATCTCCTGACATGATCCATATAGTACAATTCCGTGAAACCATTGTGTCAGAATCAAGTATACAGTTTTAGAACATGTATGTGATATATACACTATCATAAAATAAAAATAAATAGATAAATATACTTGCCTGTGGTCCAGAGCAAATAATGTGACTCGATATCCGAACTAGTGTCACATAAACCTATATACTATATTATAGGTTATTTGGTGTATTGGAATGATAAACATACTAACATATGCTAAAAATATGATTTATAGGCCAAGACTATGTCATACTAGGTCAAAACTTTACTACACTAGGTTTACTAGATCATACTAACGTATTCGAGCTAATATCCAAGGTATAATAGCTAATACTAGCTAATATACTATAGTACATATCTATTATGACACCATATCATAATATCCTAGTCCATAACTAATATACCTAGCCATAACCTTAACATTATCTCATTACCTATACTCCAATAGTCAACTTACCTTACTGATACTATAACTAATATCCCAACTAGAATACTCTACTGATTGCACCTGATACCCTTTCATATATATACAAGTATTGTAGAGTAACTTATCTTCTACTTAGTATTTTAGGATATCATACCCTATATGCATATTACCCTGGCATATAGGCTAATGTCTTGGTATCTCATACCCAATACCATAACATACCTCACCACCGTGTTTCAGTCTTACACCGTTGCTGATACTCTAATTGCGAATTGATATCCTAATATATCAATCTCCAAATCATCCCACACATTACCCAAACCTTAACACTAACCATGCTAACTCTAGACACTATACTAATGTACCCTTACCTGCTTACCTAACCCTGACTCTTAACACTCCTTACACTACTCATCACACACAAACACCCAACTCTAATACTTGCTGCACCCCTACCTACTGCCTACTGGTACTGACACAGGTAACAACCAACTCCCCAGATACCCATTCCACCCAACACCCTTAATCGCATTCACACTCTAACCTAGTTCTGTGCACACTAACACTCTTCTTGTTATCAATCATCCCCTCAATCTATTGCACAGACACCACCCTAAAAATGCTCTTTATTTTCAAATATAGCATGAGCCCCACACTGCCTGTTGCTACCCTTGTTGTGCACAAGGCTCTAACTATACCAGAATTCCACTCTTGATACTCCCATACACCATCACCTTTACTAATTTGAACATAGTCTAGCCTTAAGAAAAATACATACACGTATACACATTAAGTTGGTATTGGTGCACATAATCATACCCCTCTGATACTGAAACTAATAAACCACTAATCACTCAATACAGATACCAACATTAATATTGGATGCACACACACACACACACACACACACACACACACACACACACACACACACACACTCTCTCTCTCTCTCTCTCTCTCTCTCTCTCTCTCTCTCTCTCTTAAGACATTCTCAATTCTACACACAAAATACACTTGAGTTCACAGTTATTCCTCCACTCCTAAACTCATATGAGCACCAATACTCCACCCACTCATCCTAGGTAGCTATGACACCACTCTACACTCGAGTTCACCCACACACACTAAACACGCCAGGTACTGCTGCTAACTTAACCAAGTTTCACCCTCTTAGTTTACTGCCAGTGCAACTCCATCTGCTACTAACTAGGCCTGTGCAGTATACACCCCATGCTGCAGGCTCCATCCATCTGATGCATGCTCGAGCATGCTCCCTAGCCATAAGTTGCTGCTGCTATTCAAGTATTCCATGTGCACTCACACTCTCCAAACACAACATTTAAACACAACTGCTATATATATAACTATACATACACACACTAAGTCTCTCTCTCTCTCTCTCTCTCTCTCTATATATATATATATATATATATATATATATATATATATATATATATGTGTGTGTGTGTGTGTGTGTGTGTGTTTATACATTTAAACAAATACATATAGTACACAAAATAGAATATCTATGATACTTAACCCATTGAGGTACCAAATTCCTCATTCTCCATAATTGATTATTCCCACAAGTCAAATATTTATAATTATAACTATTAGAATTTATTACAACATATAATGAAGAAAATTTATGCAAAATACTCAAAATGGTTTCGTATCACACGGTATCGTAAAATACCTTGATACGGCCTACACGTATCCATTTATGGACACGTACCTAGTCCCATAATTCCGATCTAATTCTAATTAGATCTAATTAGTCTCATGACACAACATTGATGTGTAAATCTCGTAATTCCCCTAACATGCACACAAATCACCAACTAGAATTCATAATACATAACCAATTAGCTTAGAACTTGTTCCTATAGGTAGCCCTATGCCATGGGATCATTCATAAGGGTCAAATGCATGATTAAGAAGCTACAATAAAGAAAAAAAATCAAGAATTACCAATTGAGAGATGAATTCCCAATAAAAACATAATTGGACACGATCCAGACATAATTTTTAGCTCCAAAGCTCCTCCTCCTTGTGCTCCTTGCTTTTCCAAACTCCTAAGCTCTAAGAGTGATGAATTTGAGAAGAAAATAGAGGTGAATTGAGAGAGAAATTGATGGAGGGAATGTGGGAATTTGGGGATCTTGAATTTTGTATCAAAAATGAATACAAATAAGGAGAGAGAGAGAGAGAGAGAGAGAGAGAAGAATCCCTTCTAATATTGGTCGACCTCTTCTTCCCTTCCCCAAGTCATTTTTAAAGGTCTAAGTTACCCCTACATAGTGAATTATGAGGAATAATTAAGGGTGGGTATTTTTGGAAGTCTATAACTAATTGTAATTAAACTACTTCTCCTTAATTAGTGAGTGGAAATGACTAATAGGCTTGGGTCCAAGTTGGGTTCACTATTTGTCATGACAAGTCTAAAAGGGTCCATATGTGTCAAGTCTAAATATTGGGCTAGTTTCTCTCTAACTAAAATAAATAACACAAGTCTCTTAACTAAATAATTAATATAAGTCACAAATAATTCATAGCTCAACATAATCAAATAATTAATACAATCATCATACTAATATTCAATATTATATTTTTAAAATTAAATACCCATATCAAATTACCAAAATACCCTTAGCTGAAAAAGTGAGGGTGGCACTCCTGGTGCTGGCAGCGGTAGTAACTATTGGACTAGCCCTCATGGCCACTAGATCATCGAACAATTGGTAATCCGATGATCTGGACTGTCATACCTCATACAAAACCCTTTGGCTGCCCTACACACATCTCTAGTGTGGCCTCCCTTGCTACAGTAAGTGCAACATACCGGTGCTCCCTGGCACTTTTGCTATTGTTGCTGTCTTGGCTGTTGTCGAGCCGTTAATGGCACCGTCTAAACTATCACCTTCCTTGGCGCTAAATCATGGATGCGAACGCTAGGTGATGGTGCTGATGTCTGAGGTACTCCTCCATCTTCTCCTTCGCTTTGAGCATGAGACCTCTTCTGGCCTCCTGTCCTTGCCGATAACCTCTGCATGGTAAGCTCGTGCCTCCGAGCTACTATTAGTATTTCTTCATAAATCTGGTAGTCGTGCCCACTACTAGTTGTAGAATCTTCAGATGAAGTCCTTGTTGTAACCTCATTGCTCTATCCAACTCTATAAACACCATAGTAAGAGAGAATCTACTAAGCCTGCAAAACTCGACTACATATCCATCCACAGTCCTACCAACCAGCTTGAGACCGATAAACCTCTGTTGGAGTTCATATTATGCGATGAGTCCAAAGTACTTGGCCTAGAATCAAACCCTGAAACTGTCCCAGAAGATAGGATGCCTCAAGCCAACCTATAATAAAATCTACCAGTCACGGGCAAGGTCTTGAAGCTGCAATCGAACTTGATCAACTTGTTCCTCCGCCGAAACCATTACTGCTGCCAGAATAACCTTAAATTCTTCGACCAGGCATCTGCTATGATGGAGTCCTCCATATTATCGAAGTACCTTGGGTTAAGTCGATAAAATCTAACCGATGCCCCCGAATCAGTCCTTTCGTTCCTTTCCAAAGCCCTCTGTAAACCTTGACTCAATAAGATATTCTGCTCTTGTTGTTGAAATTGCTGATGTTGTTGTACTGCCATCTTATGCTTTTATGTAGCCATCATTCCCCGGAGGATCTCTATTAAATCTGAGGTATCAAGTACCAATGGTTCTGCAGGTACTACTTGTGATACCCCGTTCCGCTCTAGCGGACTGCCGTCTCAAACGACAATAGTGCAACTGTCCCGACCCGCCTTGCCTCAAAAAAGAAGCAAAAGATATCCAGACTTGTCCCTACAGGAATCTGACTTTCAGAGGCTCGCTTGACGTATCGCTCTACCGAAGCGAATCATCGCTAAGGTGGGTGGCTACGGTGAACTTGTCTTTGCTTAGCCAGCACACATAAAATCTGGAATATTTATGCTAGTCGCTAGGTGATTTACCCCCTGCATGCTAATAAATCCAACGCACCTAGCTAAGGGAATAATCCCAACTTGTATTGCTTGCTAGAACATAGAAATTGAAACACTGCTTATGTTCAGACCCTCGCATGCTAAGTCCCTAACGATTTTATCTCTCGGCTTACCTTCGGGTCCGAGCAACGTGCCTGCTTATGTTCCTTAGAAACGCATGCTTGTCTGCTTGAATGTTGCCTTGTTTTCATCCAACTCCGGGAGACTACTAAGTAGTCGTTTCGTGCATGTTTGACCCTGCAAGTATCCGGGACCGTTAGGTCACCAGGCAGCCCCGAACCAGGGGAATGCATCAAGACAAGTTAATCACTGTACAGAATCATGATTCAAGCACCTCCTGTAATTGTGCACTACTGTACTACTGTTCTACTGTTCTACTGTACCACTGTACCACTGTACTCCTGTTCTATAGTACTCGAGTATCTAGTGAAATTGGAAACTGACCCTGACCTGCATGTCGCGGACAACTCGGAAATGAGGCACAGTTCCACGGACGGTCTCCGGGGCACTGGGGCCGCTCCGATCCGGATGGAACTCCATTGTTTCAGCCAACTGTACTGGACGAGATAATGTGCAGCGCCTACCGTTCTTTCGTTGCATACCATCCGCTCCATGGCTGAACTCTACTGTATAGTCTACTGTACTAAACGAGATGGCTTGTAGCACCACTGTACTTTTGCTGCAAACCATTCTCGTTTAAGACTAGTATCCTTTATGGCTATGCCAGCGACTCATGTTCATATAGATAAGTCATCCTTGCTTAGCGGCTACCCGCGTGCGAGTTACTGCATCGCATCAAGAACAACTGAACACCTGAACGATCATGTTAAAATGACCCTCGTGTATGCATATGCTATGCTCCTGAATGTTTATACTTGCCCGTGCATGAATTAACATGTTTGCCTTGGACAGGGAAGGAGATGGTAATTTGGTAAGTCTCGCCATGTTTCCTCTCATGTTGCACGGCGCACTGCCTGACACGTTGGGCTATTCAATATTTGCATGAACTGATCCTAAGTCAACTAGAAAGACAACTTAATAGTTGTGCACAAAACCTGTATTACGTGTTTGGATTTGTCGAGCGGGCGAGTAGCTTCCCCACCAGTGCATTCAATGTACTGATAATCCACCAGTTTGTATGCAGGGTGTGGGATAACCTCGTTCGGGTGCGGATGCCTCCAACGTGCGTGATAAGGCGTAAAGATCACTCCAAAGCAACGGTGTGTTCGAAACAGAAGCACATATACAAGAAATAATATTGTGAACATAGCCCAAACTCGCCTGAACATCGCCTCTACAAACATTCCACTATTGTAGCCACTTGGCACGCTTTTACTGTTTCAGAGAGAGAGGCTTGAGCGAATTGTAATCTCGGCTATACGCCACCTGTAACACATGTTTATATCAATAAAAGAGCTTGCTTTACTTCAACTTGTGTTTTAATGCTTCCGCTATATTTGTCAACTCAAAGAACTTGTTATCGAATCGCTATGCGTTCATGACTCCGCTGTACTCGGACAATCTGTGCGACTCTGTGGCTTAGAACTCTTACCGCCAACCAATAAATCATGGCCTTGCACGGGCGCGGTTCACGCTCTTGCGGCATCACGCCCGGATGGGTCAAGCGATTATTCCGCGGGAGCGCTGGCAAGGGTGATTCCCGCCTAGCGGGAACGGCCGATTTGCCTGCGGGAGATCGGGGCATGACACTACTGGGGGTACGGGAACCTCAGTGGCTGGTTGCTCAACATGTCCAACTTCTGGTTCCACTGTGCCAGCTTGTCCAACTACTGGCTCTACTCGAATTTGACTCTGAATATGTACTATCTCTCATTATTGTCTAGGGAAACCCTATCCTATCATACCTGCTTCTCCAGCAACTGAAGAAGCCCTAAAGAAAAGGACAAGAAATATCAAGAATAGGACGGAAAGGATCAAGGAAACCATTGATTCGATAGTCAAGCGAGGCTTCGAGAAGAACAAATTCAGGATTTTAAAGGCATATATTTGATTGAGACTCATATGATCATAACATACCATAAGTCTAAAAACACAGACCTGTATGGGCCACAAGTAAAACCTTGTCACATCCCAGTACTAGAATACAAAGATGGACATGGACAACTTCCCCATACAAAGTATAGAACGTCGTACGACGGTCATGGCTGTAACTAGACAAGGGGGTGCATACTATAAGCAAGTTACTTAGGGTCACACAATACATCTATTGTCTCAATCAGTCAAGCAAGAACAGTAAACATAGAATATATATGACAAGGAAGTGAGGCATCCAAAATATCCTACCACGATATTATGGAAACCAGCTGTGCAAAATAAGAAAGCTGGTAGAGTATAAAAAGTACATGACTATGATCAGCTGCAGTCTGATTAATTAAAATTATGTAGGAAAACTAAATGTCCAGATTCATGGGTAACAAGTGCCAGTGGCTAAATGCCCAAAATAAGTAAAGTGTGCAATAACGAGTAGGGAAGAAGAGACCTACTTGTTTCCCTCAGTAGCCATTCGCTTGGTGCGTGTCATGGTTTTGGGGGAAGTATGCTTGATCCTCGGGTGCTGGCTCTAAACTTGGCCATGTAAAATCAGTGGGGTTAGACCCCAAATAGCAAGTACCACAAAGGATGCACGAATAAAGAAATAAAACCAGGTTATAAAATAGATATATATAGTTCTGTGTCGTAGTTTTGGTTTATAGTCTGTCATGACACAATAATCTAACCCTACAACCAAACAAGGACAAGGGTTAGACCATCTCACCATGATAGACCATGTACCTAGACTATTTGACAACAAATAAAAAATACAAACGAGCTCAGTAACATAATCGGCCAATCACTTGTACGACTTACTAGATGGAGTCCGGGTTATTCCAGAGATATTATGCATATAGGATTTCTCAGATCGAACCAGGTACTAGCAGGGTTAGCCGAGCCATAAATTATCGCATAGTACATAGTATTGTGTACTGGTCCCTCGCAAGGCTACCGTGCTAAGATCTCATAGAACACATAGTATAGTATAATAGTCGAACGTAAGCATCTACTAATGGGGACTTAAATAATATCTATGGGGACTAGCCTACACACCCTAATTCAGATGACTGGAGGTGGCTAGTTAGGCACGATCTCGAGATTCTATTTTCTCCTAATGCTCTACAACTTTAGTTGCCTAGTTAACCCATTTGTTAACTGGAATCACATGACGTAGTTACATGGTATTCCCTTTATATGTCATACCATAGTACGACCACGCTAGATACGAATTTACTTTTTACTTTGCAGTTCAACTTGGATTTACCCTAGCGTGATGGAACATTCAACAAATCCTAGCCACACTTGGTTATTGACCGACTATCATGTCCATACTGGAGGAATTTATTATATAACATGTCACTTAGCACATAGGCATACCTCGGTGTGAAACATATAACATAATAACGTAGAAACACTTAGCACGTAGGAACACATAGAACGTAGTAAGTGTATCAGTACGGTTACCAATAGTTGAGTCAAGTTACCAATCATTGATAAATTTTATGAGTCCTAGCATATTGTAATACGTTGGTCGAGTCAGGCACATAGGTAGTCATGGTCACTTGGCCGCATGGTCTATCTCTATTCATAGTCAGGTCAAGCATGTAGTCAGGTTTAATACATGGTCACTCAGTTCTCATGTATTCCAATCATCAATCTCACACTTAGAATCATAAAAATCAAATAAATAATTAAACCAAGAAAAAATTAATAAATCATGCACACATGGCTGCATAGGGTCAAGAACGCTTAGAATCAGTGTTGCATATGACAGGTGCTGCATAAAGGTTGGGCCGGGTCGCATAGGTCGTATAGGTCGCATAGGAAGTTGGGTCACATGAGTTCAGACCGCATGGCCGCATGAGTTCAGACCGCATGGCCTCAAGATCTCAAACCACATGGCCGTATAAGTTCAGAATGTATTGCCGCATGAGTTCAGACCGCATGGCCGTATGAGCTCAGACCGCATGTCCGCATGAGCTCAGATCGCATGGCCACATAAGTTCAGACCGTATGGACATATAAGTTCAGACCGCATGGCCGCATGAATTCAGACCGCATGGCCGCATGGTCGTTCGTCTTCCCCAACAGCAGGTTCAGCCATGGCAGACATCTCCGAAAAATTAAAATAATGTTTCCTTTATAAAAACTTTATTTTAACTCCAAATTAAGTGAACCAAAAGCTAAAATGCTCAAAATAAAGTGCTCCATCCATCCCAAAAACTATTTTTCAAAAATACCATATTTTAGTAGATCGAAACAACCAAAAATCAAGGAACCCTTAAAAAACCCTAAACTTAGAATGTAGATCTACTCAAATTCACCCATTAAAACCGAAAACTCTAAGTACTAAAAGTTTTTAGAATCATAGTGTGCACATATTAGACTAATAAAATGCAAGGAAAGAATAAGAATAAAAAATTAAGAGATTTCTCCATGTAGTGCAAGGTGTACTTGCCTAGAAATGAAAGAAAGATAGAAGAGAGAGAAATAAGTTAGCTTATATAGCTAGGGTTTGAGATTTAGACCATGGGTTCAACTCATGACCAAACCAACCCAACAATTAAACCATGGGTCTAATTTAACCAAATAATGGGTCTAGTCTCCATGACATGTAACCTAATTAACATGCAAGCAACAAATAATATAAGTAGAAAAACTAATATGTTCCAAATACGTATATCGAAAACGAGGAGTGACAATGTGCAATAGTGATCAAGATCCATGAGCCAAAGTATTCAAGATCCATGTGCAACAGTAATCAAATGCTATGCACTAAAGTGATCCAGAGCCATGCACCATCCACAATATAGGTAGTATCCCCATGTGCTAGCAGTGCCATGCGCCACTATTACCCTATTAGTCTCCATTCGACTGACAAACGTATTCCCAAGGTACAATCAAAATTATCATAAAATAGGATATGATACGTGTCACAAGTATTATGGGCATCAGCAACCCTATATCTCGAATCGCCACGTAGAAGCCTATTGCAACATGGACCATTATATGACTGCATGAGATGCGTGTGTGCATGCCTTTTCAAGACTTCAAATAGTGGGCATCTTCCACACACAAAAAAGGAGAAAGAGAGAAGAATAAGGCATAAGCGCCAAAAGGGAGACCCATTGTGTCGTATACTTAAGCTCCATGAAGCCTCGTTCCCCTCCTTGGTTCTAGATCGTCAATGGAGTAAAGGAGCCACTGTAGTGCTCGATCTCCACCGTCATACTTGCCCAAATTCTTATTTTTGTACTTAGCCTCTACTCATTAGAGTTTCTTTTATACTATTTTTCTTTTCCCAATCAATAAAAAAAGTCCTTTCAACTTTATCACGAGTGTTGATTTGGCGATATTGACAAAAATAATGACTCTACTGGGGAAGAGCTTCTTCTCCAATGAGAAGCTAGTGACATAATCCGACGTGACCAAGTTGGATTCGACTCAGATGATGTTGGTCATTCTCTTCGACCAAAAGGCAATCGAAGACATGCTGGACAAGCCGAGTTATTTAATGAGGCCCGTAATACCTCAAAAGACTCGCAAGACTCGGGTCACTAAGGCCGATGCTCCACGCCTGAGGTCGGTGCCCGATGTATTACCAACCTCCGTCACAGATGCACATAAGGTTAACATATATCCCACCGACATACCGAGTTCTACAAGGAGGCCTGTATGACCTCACAAGAATCGTATGATTTTTGTCGTCAAGCCCGCTGTGACGGACCCAAAATATGACCGAGAAGCACGGCCAACCTCTGCCGCAGACGCAGAAGAGGTTGGCGTGCATCCTATCTCCATCTTTGAAGCCGCTCTTGAGAGGAACGAGGCTGAATCTCAAGAGATGTGTCCACAATATGATTCACGCAAGATAAGGCATGTCGTGCCAGAACATAGACGCACGAAGTCCTCTACAGGCAAAGTTGTCTTAAACAAGAACTCTTATGGTCCCAACCTGGATTCCCTATATTATGCGCCTAAGAGCACTAGTTGAAGAAAATCCAAACCAACCCGAACTATGCATGCTCGAGGGGCTGTACAACCAGCTCTTCAAAAGCATGTGTCGCTACTTGTCACGTGCGCTGCTGATGGAAGACTATATAGGGCTGACCAAGGCAATCATGCATCGAAATTGGATCAACCCTTAAAGCCTTCCCAAACCAACTTGGACGTCGTAATTGCACTTTAACTAAGTTGGAGAGCCAATACTGTGATGACAGACCCATGCACCCAGTTTAGCTGCACGCATAAAATGGGTCTGTCTCACATCAAGTCTTTCATTAATGATCCAGTTGTAGTTTTTGTGCAAGAAATGGGTCAGGGAGCAAACCTTCCACTTTTACCTCAATGCATAAAGGTGGCCCGGGCACATGAAATAGGTGTGAAAGTGAGGCTTCCGTCATCTGATTTACACAACGTGATTCGTCACAAGCATAAGACGAGAGAAACAACCCTCGCACATAATGTTTCCTCTCGTGGACAGTTGTGCCAACATCATCTTCAACTATTTCTGTACTAGAGCACCTGTTCCTTCAATCAGGCAGTCTGTGTTCCAGCGATTGCAACCTGCAGCACCAACCCAACAATGTCCCCCAAAATAACTACACGACGAGAAGGAATTGCCCGTTGCTTTATGCTGCTCAACATGGAGGTCTCCTCCTATGAAGAAGATCTCAAAGAAAACCTAACCTGAGGTTGTTGGTCATCGCATCATGAAGCCATCCGTGCAGTAGCAAACAATTACCTACTATGGAGGTATTTTAGGGCACACGCTCGAAAACAAGAATTGGGGGAAGCCATGCCCTCCTAAATAAGGTTGCAATCAAAGCTGGGGGTATCAATCCCCCAGTGTTTCCCATTAACCATTCTTCTGAGAGGACAGTGAATCTTCGTGAATGAATGATAGCTAAACATAGGGTAGTCAAACCTTCCAGGTTGAGTCCACAATTGAGATTAGGGGTGGCAATCCTTCAAATAATGAAAGTGATGCAACAATGCCTACTCTTACTTAGTAGAATGAGACTCAGACATCTGAGACAAAAAGTGAGACGTCCACCCTTTCGTCCACCTTATCCCATGTAATATCAGTATACATGGCAGAAGATGAGCATGGCGTAGGGTCTAGTAACCAAAAATGCCATGATGCACTCAAAGCTATGATGCAGACTCTGAGCACCTCAATGCAGACTCTAACTCACAAAATATTGGAACTCAAAGAAAACTTAGTCCCGACACATCCACGAACCCTTGGGTGAAAAACCTGGATCAGGGGACCAACGAGGAATCTGGCGTGCCTGACCCAGTTTCTTATGCCACAAGTAGATAAACCATACATTGTCCCTCTGACACTCTTCTTCCAGACGATATCCAAGAGACTCTTAGGGACTTGCGTGTCTGCGTTGATGCTCGAGATAATCAAGACAAGCTCCAGAAGCTTCGGATCCGATAATCCTATCCTCCAGAATGGGATAATGTGGGGTACCCTCCCAAATATAAGCCATTATCTTTGACTCCATTAGACAGGAAGACATCATCCAGTTAATATATGAGATTCTTACATTCCATAATGGGCCATTTACCTCGGGATGATGCCTTAATTACCAACTTGTTCGTCGTAGCACTATTCGGGGTCACTTTTGAGTTATTCTATAGTCTCCCAGATAAATTTATCTTGTCCTTCGAGGATCTGAAATTCTCTTTCATGCCCGATTCTAAGAAGGAGGAATGGATATAACTATGTCCTCCCTAATGGACATCACCCAAAGGGATAGAGAATGGCTAAGAGAATACATTGAACATTTTTGACATGCGACATTGAAGTTGCCTCCCGGTATCCCCGAATCTACACAGATGGACATGTGTTAAAAGAACCTCTTACCATTGATAAGACTCTGGACGGCATCTGGTTCGTTCAGTGATTGGACGATATTTATTATAAGTGTCATTGCTGCAAAAAAGAGCATGAAAGATGCCTGCTTGTTGGGATTCCAAGCTTCCAGCATTGAGGATAAGGGAAAGCATCATTTTACCACAAACAACAGTAGTAACAGTAAAGGAAGCCCTGATAGTCAATGTGTCCAAAAGTCTGACCTCGCCTGCCACAGGGACGTTGGAGCCACCAAAGCCGAAGCAGATTTATTCCTTTAGCGAAGATGATGTCATGGATATATTCGAAGTTTAGATAAAGGATAACAAGCTCTGGCTATCTGACATCAAGTGTACCGACGAAGAAGACAAGGTCAATAACCCCGAGTATTGCCACTACCATCTATATGTCCATCACTCTGTACGAGATTGTAATATTTTAAAAATGCACATACAACGGTTAATTGACTCCAAAGCTCTCACTTTGGACTTCGAAGATGAGATAGTCACTACAAAAATGGTATCCCTCCAATTTGGCACATTTTCGACAACAGAGGCCCAAGACTGTGTCATCCCTATACCTAGGACAATTATGGAGGTCGTTAACCTCTTTCCAGTCCAAGCAGACGGGTTGGTCTCCCTCATTACTCCAAAAGAAGAAGTCATGTGGGTTCATCCAGATCTCATCTCGGATATGACACAACCCGCAACACCTCCTACTTCTAAATCCAAGGAAAAGAGGACCAAGTCCTGTCACATAGTCTTACTACCATATTTTCTAGGAAAGGATATTTTGGTAATTTTATAATTAATTAAATATTATGCATGTTGAATAATTATTTATTATATTATTTAGTTATTTTTAGATGTTAGTTTATTATTTTAGACTTGTTTTAGTGGACCTAACTAGTTTAGATTTGATCCATGGACCAACATTTGTATTTAGTTAGAATTAAGCCCAATTAGAGACCCATTCATTAGGAGAAGGATTAATTAAGTTAAACCTATTAGACTAGAACCTTCCCTCCTTAATTAATTTCTTCATGAGAGGCCCCAAGAGAATAATGGGTATTATATAGTAGCTTGAGGGAGGGGCTAAGGGGACCGGTCTATATAAAAGAGGGGAGAAAATTTCTCTCTTCTCTTTTTATTTTAAAACTAGATCTAGAATTTTCCTCAACCAAATTCCTTTATTCCCACATCCTTTTTCTACCAAATTTTATCCCAATTCCTTTCCAAATCACCATTGGAGACTAGTAGAGCAAGGATCTAGAAGGAGGAAGCAAGGATCTAGAAAGAGGAGCAATAATCTACAAGTTAAAGGCCAATTTTATCAAATTTGGAGGTTGTATTAGTAATCCATCTCCCAATAGGTACAATTAATTTTTTTCCTCTTTAATTAGGTTTTAAATCTAAGATTTAACCGTAGGAAACTATCCCACATGCATAGTCTACCGATAGGAATTGAAATTTAGTTCATAGGAGGCCTATGAAGAAAGTTATGGTACTTTTTGTGTCAATTTTAGGGAAATTTCGAGATTGACACATGTTGTATTGGTCAATTAGTCAATTAGACCAAATTAACATGTGTTTGATTGTTTGTGGCTAGTGTCGTATCCACAATTGGATACATGTAGGTCGTATCCCAATAATTTGGTGATACGTATTGATTTAGGAATTTCCCTCCGACACGGGGCTTTGTGCATGTCATATTTTGACACAGACACGTAGATGTATATTTTACTCATCGTTTTATTCATATATAGTATTTTAGACATTCTCGTGTCCTTCAAGGTACGTTTGGTTGGGTGGTAGACTCGTATCACAAGCGTATAATAGATCTAGTGTGATACGGGTATGATGCACTCCACGTGTTTGTTGTGATGCATTTCTAGATCCAATTTCCATGGTTCTTAGCTAATTATAACATATGTATTTATATATATATATGTATATATTGTTATGTATATGTATATTGATAGCTATATATATATGTATGGATATATGTATGTAGATATGGATATATTAGTGTATTAATTATCTATATGCATATGTGCTTATATATATATATGTAGATATACATCTATATATATAGTTATTTGAATAGTTATGTTATATGTATACATGTATGTTGTATATATGTATTTATGTGTGTGATGCTACATATATATATAAATATATGTATAGTTGAGAGGAGTGATAATATATATAGTTTGATATATATTGGTATATATATGTACATAGGTGTTATGTGTGTAAATGGTTCTCTCTCTCTCTCTCTCTCTCTCTCTCTATATATATATATATATATATATATATATATATATATATATATATATATATATATATATATATATATATATAGGTGCTTGAGGATATGTGTGCGATAAGGGGGCTCGGGTAAATAGGAAACTGACACAACAACAACGACAGAAATCAGTGATAGCAACAACAAACATCAACCGCCAAAAACAAATAACGACAACAATCAACGACAGCAGCAACAAACACCAACAGCCAACAACAAATAGCGACAGCCATTAGCAACAGCAACAGCGACAGCAGCAGCAAACAACAACAACGACAGCAATCAACGATAGCAACAGCTACAACCGCAACAAACAGCAACAACAACAGAACAACAAACAACAACAGCGACGACAGCAGCAGGTGCTAGCCAAAGAGCAGCAGCAGCGTGTAACAGGAGGGGGCTAGCAAGGTGTGAGTTAGCTAGTTGTGTTAGTGGTTGCTTAGTAGTGATTTTAGTGAGTTTATTTGGTTAGTAGTATATACAATGTTAGTATAATAGCTAGTTAGATATGTGTAATAGTTAGTAACTATATGTATACCTATGTATGTGAGTTATTGGTAAGTATCTATGTATGATAGGTATTAGTTAGATTCTTATCTATAGGTATCTTATAAGTATTATATTATAGGTTAGATTCTTATACTCCCTATCTTGGTCTTCGAGGCACCGTACTAGACATCAGTGATACTATTCACTAGACTTCAGGCGAATATATTGTCTGATAGTTTCTAATTTATGATTTCCTCTATGTTCATTGTATCTAGTATAGATATTCTTGATTTCTTGACACGATGGTTACACGAATTAGTATATCTGAATCTTGTCATGAGATGTTATTCCTTGGTATATATGGTGTATCTTGTGCAAGCCTTGTTTTATTGTTCTTCTTGTACATATATATACACTGATTCTTGGGAAGACTTGCTACCTTCCTAGAGAATCCCGTGCCATAGCGTACCATGGTTGGATCCACTATACCAGTCGGGGTTGGGGAGTATATAGTTGATCATACCCTCCTGGTATAAAGTCTTGTTTATTAAATAGTATTAATCATACACCGCACGTATGATTAGCCTGGCCATAAATCTTGTATCAAGTTTCCAAGCCGACCACATGTTAAAGCTGGTACTCACTCACTTAGTCATTTAGTATTCTTGTTCATTGCCATATTGTTCATTCTTGTATTTATTTCCAGTATTTATTTTATTCTATATATCTTGTATCTATTATTGTATCTTGTATATTCACATCTATTTACTATTATATAGTTTATATCATTAATTAGAACTGCTGTTAGAGATGTACTTTGCTCCTTTCCTGACTGGAAATATTTTTCCCAGATGACACTGAGGAGTGGTACCCTACTCATTACGGGCCTCAGGATATTGTGGGCTTAGAGTCAGAGACCCTGGGTCTGGAAGGACTCATCCCGACTGAGACAGATGATCCGGGACTTGTAGCTTTTTAGTTATTCTCTTGTAATAAATTTTTCTCTAGCTTACTATTTAGTATTTCTCTGACTCATTGATGTTATTTTTGACTCATGAGTTATATCGTGACTATTCTATTTTTTTATCATATTCGTACTATTCTCCATCTTAGATCTGTGATTGAGTATATTGATATTGTTGGTGGCTTATTATATTGTTAGATAGATTACCTAAACAACGTTCTACCATCGATTCTACGGCATAGGCTGGGCGTTATTCCCGACTTGCATCCCTACACCGGGTGCGGGTCATGACATATTTTTAGTGGTAGCCCATACAGGTCTTCGAGGTCACAATTTGTGCGATTCATAGTGGTGCTCTGAATTGAGTGCTATTACGAGCATGTTTTTAGATATATGATATAGGCTATAGGCTGAGAATACTCAATCACACATAGAAAAAACTCTTTTGATTCAATCAACTATTCTTCCTTAATATTGATATTTGACCTTTATATGTCCTTCTTTTGAGTGTCTTACATCATGTGCCATATTGATTCTATTGCAACTTTAGCTTTGTTTGATAGTGGTGCTTCCCATAGTTTTGTATCTATTTTTTTTTGCTCTGAAGCATGGTTTGGTAGCTGAGTCTTTGCTTAGAACTTGCAAGATCATGACCGGGGAGGCATTATCCCGGTTAGTAATATTTGTAAGGATCAGAGATTTACTCTGGAAGGCCGGGAGTTGAGTGTGTGTCTATTTTTAATGCCACTTCCGAGTTACGATATTGTACTCGGGGTGGATTGGTTGAGTAGGCACCGTGCTAGTATAGATTATAGAGGAGGTAGAGTTTTATTTGTTTTGCCAGGAGAGCCAGAGTTCGAGTTTGCTAGAGGAGATGCAGAGCAGGGAGAAGGCATTATCTATGGAGCTATGGTGGAAGAAAATGAGTTGCCACATCCGTTGATAGCAAAGTTCTTGGATGTATTTTCTGAGAAATTGCCAAGATTGTCGCCAGATCGAGATGTTAAATTCTCTATAGACTTGGTGCCAGGTGTAGAACCAATTTTATAGAATGTCTATAGATTAAACAACAGCGAGTTGATCAAACTGAAGAAGCAGGTAGACGAATTATAGGATAAGGGGTTTATTAGATCGAGTTCTTTACCGTACGGAGCCACGATATTATTTGTACCAAAGAAGGATGGATCGGTGCACATGTGTATTGATTACAGGACATTAAATAATCTCACTATCGAGAATAAATACCATTTGCCAGGGATTGATGATTTGTTCGATCAGTTGAGTAGTGCCAAGGTATTTTCTAAGATAGATTTGAGATCAGGCTACCACCAGGTGAAAGTGAAGTGGGAGGACATACCGAAGACTGCTTTTTGAACTCAGTATGGTCAGTATGAGTTTATGGTGATACTATTTGGGTTGACTAATGCCCTGGCGGTGTTTATGAATTTGATGAACAAGGTATATCAGTACCTTGACAAGTTCATGGTGGTGTTCATCGATGACATACTCATATATTTGAAGACACCGGAGAGCACGAGGAGCATTTACGGATTATGTTGGATGTGCTGAGGAAGGAGAAGCTGTACGGGAATTTGTCCAAGTGTGAGTTCTTCCTGGATAAGGTGGAGTTTTTGGGACATGTTGTGACTGGTGATAGAATTTCAGTGGATCCGAAGAAGATCACAGCAGTGGAGTCTTGGAAGACCCCGAGTTCAGTAGCAGAGATGGTGCATTTCTTAGGATTGGCAGGCTACTACAGAAGTTTATGTAAGATTTTTCGAGGATGGCTGAGCCGATGACCAGACTCACCAGGAAGGATATAAAGTTTGTTTGGGTGAAGGAGTGCCAGTCTGCTTTTGAGGAATTAAAGAAGAGGTTGACGTCTGCTCCTATTTTGACGTTGCCATCAGGGTCTTGAGGTTTCACTCTTTATAGAGATGCATCGGGGAAAGGTTTGGGGTGTGTTCTTCAACAGAATGGGAAAGTGATTGCCTATGCATCCAGGCAATTATGTCCTCATGAGAAGAACTATCCTACCCATGATTTGGAGTTGGATGCAGTCATCTTTGCCCTGAAGTTGTAGAAATACTATTTGTACAAAGAGCGTGTAGAGGTCTTCACAGACCACAAGAGCTTGAAGTACGTTTTCACGCAGAAGGAGTTGAATATAAGGCAGCATCGGTAGTTAGAACAGATGGAGGATTTTGATATCTCTTTGCAGTATCATCCTGGGAAAGCTAATATAGTTGTCGATGCCTTGAGCAGGTATCCGGTGTCGCGTCCCGATCCCGTGGGGGCGATGCCGTGCAAGCCTAAGTTGCGCTTGCACCAGGCACGTACCTGCACAAGACACAAATTAGAAGAAAATATACAAATATAGGCACAGAGTAAAAATGCAGAGAACCGAAGTTGAACACATTTGATAGCACACAAAATACTTTCTTTCATTGAATACTTGAAGATTGGATTACAAGAGCTTGCTTGGCTGAGTTACAAAATATGCCTTAGAAGGCTTACAACTCTTTTTACATTCCCAAAATTAGCCACAACGCCCATTACATTATGTCCTTGTAGTAGGACCAAAATAGCAAAACATCTAGCAGAAGAAGAAGTAGCCCACTGGAGAGGTAAGCAGCGGAGGAAGCAGCACGAACACAGTCCTAAGGAAGGGTGCACACACACTGATTCAGATTCAAGAAGCTTGCCAAACTCTCGCTTCCAGCACCTGAATATTTGCCCACAAACGTGGGTCAGTACTACCACATGTACTGGTGAGCGACCATAGCCAAACTCACCTTAGAAATCCACACTAAGTAAGCATATGAAGCTAGCATTATTAGGTGATCTTTCTGGTTGTCTAGTTTCATTTTAGCAATTCATGTAAGGAAATATAGACGATATATGGCATATGCATATGATATTTCTTACCCACGGTCGATCGGTTATCCCTGCAGCAGACACACGAGTTAGCCATAATTTGCATATGAATAACTTATGAATGAACATAGGCATTAAGTGTTAGGTATGCAAGAAGGTAAACCTAGCATGCTCCCTAACTATGTGATGGTCCATGGGTTGCCCCATGATTAGCAGCGGTCGCCCAAGGTTCAGCTTTTCACTAGCACGCGCGGGTGTCGGCAGCTGTGACCCAAGGTTCAGCTCTTTACCAACACTCCCGAGTGCAAGCAGCTGTGACATCATGGGTGCCGCACCACACTAATAGACATATCGCCCCACTAGACCCCCTTACGGGCCGTATACCTCAGGGCGATCCGAAAATCTCTTCCGTACCGAGCGGTTCCCAGTACCCCAGTGCCCCAGGAACCGTTCGAGAGACGAGACCTTGTGCACAAGTTGTCCGAGACCAATGCATGATATGAAACATCTAACAGATATAACACTACAATACACAGTTCAAAGAAACGAACACACAAATTTCTATCTCTTATTCTTTTCCCACATAACATATTCGAAACATAGGGACTTGCCATAATTCGTGTCAGGCAGCATAGGGGCGAAGAATATGCAATATAATTGATAGCAGAAGCATAATTCTAATACTTTAAGCATGCAGTTCATTTCTTTAGCTTATCTTTTTAGTGAGGCAACATTAGTGAACTAGAGATTCTTTTCATTAGGCATGTGAACTGAAAGATTCATCGAAGGGCCTAAGCCACTCACCGAATGAATCGAACGAGAGGATTGCGAAGCCTTAAGCGACGTTCACTCTTTGGTTATGCGTCCTGAAAATGCAACAATACTTGGTTAGCATACTTCAATCTCTTTCCCTTACGATTTGAAATGAAAGCGCAAGCGAGAAAGTGAAATCATGAAAACCAAGTCATCGAAAGCAACTCAAAACCCAAAGCAACACAAAACCAAGAAGCAAAGCAACCAACAAAAACTCTTGGACTTATTTCAATAGAAGTCGTTCGATCAATTCGAACGGTTCATTGCACTTCGTCCATGTTGATCTGGCGGTAAGGTTTCTCCGAGACTCGATTCTCAACCGAGTCAAAGCAGCGAAGTATTCCATAAGTAATCCGTTCGGAGCAGGGCGTTACATACTACCCCACTGAGAAAAAGTTTTATCCCGAAACTTAAGAAGTCAAGGAGGCGATATGCGATACATCAAGAGATTAAAGGAATCAGACTCACCAACATCGTGTCCACCCTCATCATGCTCTATATTCAACTGATAGACTCTCGGCCTCCTTATCTGATCAGTTGGTTCTACAGCGGGACCCGGAAGGGCACGAGTCTCAGTACCATCTGCTGCCAAGGCCTTAAAGTTTGGGCAATCATGGATCATATGATCTAACTTTCCACACTTAAAGCATCCCTTAGTAATGTGGCGACAAGTCTCCCTGGTGTGACCCTGACGGCCACAGAAGTTGCACACTTTTCTGCGGTTCTCACCCGCGTCGGCCTGTTTCTCTGTTTCGGCCTTTTTCTCACCATTGTGGTATCTTTTTGTAGGAGGGTTCCGAGGAGCCGGTGCCCTTTCTGGAGCAATTAGTGGAGTAAATTGCTCATTCTGCACCGCTGCCTCAAATGCTTGGATGTATGTTTTGCACTCATGGTTCATGACATCCTTTCTCAGATAATCGTTTAAGCCTTTTATGAACCGATGTGTGCGGGCTCCCTCATCAGGAATCATCGAGCTAGCGAACTTAGCAAGTTTGGAAAATTCTGACTCATACTCTTCGACGGACATGTTTCCTTGCTTAAGTTCGGTAAACTCATCTTCCTTTTTCTGTCTGACGGCTGGCGGTAGATAATGTGCAAGGAATGCTTTCTTGAACATTCCCCAAGTGATCTTACCATCTTGATGATTGGTGGCTAGATCTGCTTTCTTTACTTCCCACCAATTATGTGCACGTAACCGTAGCTGCATATCTGCATATGCCACTCTCTTGTTCACAGGTATTAAAGCAAAGCTAAACAAGCTCTCCATCTTTGCGATCCAGTCCATCACCTTATCTGGCGTGGTCCTGCCCTCGAACTCCTGAGGGTTCAACTTCAGAAACTCAGCACCTTTAAAGGTAGACTTTCCGTCCGCTCGACGAGGCTCGTTAGTTTCGGCCAATCCTGCTCCTTGAGGCGTGGTCGGGACAGTCATTGGTGTTGCGGCGGTTCCCGATGCACCACTTTGTGCTACAAGTGATGTCACCATCTGAGCTGGGGACTCAATCTGCTGCTGTTGTGCTAAGGCTCTAGCATCTGCTCGTTGCTGCTGAGCCTCAACTCGTTCTTGTTGAACAGCGTAACGATCATTCTGATTTTGAAACATTGCAATCAGCCTATCAATTTGATCATCGCTCACGCTCGTTGCGCGCGATGTCTCAGGATTACTAGCACCTGCTTTTGTCATCTTTGTAGCAAAAGAGAGTAGCTTTCATTAGTCTCATAACGTATTATGGACTTATTGCATGGGACGTTAGATTTTTATACTCTTAGGGACCTTTCATGCTCTCGATTTACTTCTTATAGATTCGAAATCACTTTTCGAAATTCGGAACTTTTTGAAATTGCTTGAAAATTTATATCATTTTCGAAAACGATGTTTGAAGAGGCCAAGGACGTAAAACCTGGCTCTGATACCACCTGTCGCGCCCCAATCCCGTAGGGGCCGAATCGTCCTCGCTTGGTCCCTACGGAACCGCTTATTAGTCCTCGCATGGGCGCGATGCCGTGCAAGCCTAAGTTGCGCTTGCACCAGGCACGTACCTGCACAAGACACAAATTAGACGAAAATATACATATATAGGCACAGAGTAAAAATACAGAAAACCGAAGTTGAACACATTTGATAGCACACAAAATACTTTCTTTCATTGAATACTTGAAGATTGGATTACAAGAGCTTGCTTGGCTGAGTTACAAAATATGCCTTAGAAGGCTTACAACTCTTTTTACATTCCCAAAATTAGCCACAACGCCCATTACATTATGTCCTTGTAGTAGGACCAAAATAGCAAAACATCTAGCAGAAGAAGAAGTAGCCCACTGGAGAGGTAAGCAGCGGAGGAAGCAGCACGAACACAGTCCTAAGGAAGGGTGCGCACACACTGATTCAGATTCAAGAAGCTTGCCAAACTCTCGCTTCCAGCACCTGAATATTTGCCCACAAACATGGGTCAGTACTACCACATGTACTGGTGAGCGACCATAGCCAAACTCACCTTAGAAATCTATACTAAGTAAGCATATGAAGCTAACATTATTAGGTGATCTTTCTGGTTGTCTAGTTTCATTTTAACAATTTATGTAAGGAAACATATACGATATATGGCATATGCATATGATATTTCTTACCCACGGTCGATCGGTTATCCCTACAGCAAACACACGAGTTAGCCATAATTTGTATATAAATAACTTATGAATGAACATAGGCATCAAGTGTTAGGTATGCAAGAAGGTAAATCTAGCATGCTCCCTAACTATGTGATGGTCCATGGGTTGCCCCATGATTAGCAGCGGTCGCCCAAGGTTCAGCTCATCACTAGCACGCGCAGGTGTCGGCAGCTGTGACCCAAGGTTCAGCTCTTCACCAACACTTCCGAGTGCAAACAGCTGTGACATCATGGGTGCCGCACCACACTAATAGACATATCGCCCCACTAGACCCCCTTACGGGCCGTATACCTCAGGGCGATCCAAAAATCTCTTCCGGACCGAGCGATTCCCAGTGCCCCAGGAACCGTTTGAGAGACGAGACCTTGTGCACAAGTTGTCCGAGACCAATACATGATATGAAACATCTAACAGATATAATACTATAATGCACAGTTCAAAGAAACGAACACACAAATTTCTATCTCTTATTCTTTTCCCACATAACATATTCGAAACAGAGGGACTTGCCATAATTCGGGTCGGGCAGCATAGGGGCAAAGAATATGCAACATAATTGATAGCAGAAGCATAATTCTAATACTTTAAGCATGCAGTTCATTTCTTTAGCTTATCTTTTTAGTGAGGCAACATTAGTGAACTAGAGATTCTTTTCATTAGGCATGTGAACTGAAAGATTCATCGAAGGGCCTAAGCCACTAACCGAATGAATCGAACGAGAGGATGGGGAAGCCTTAAGCGACGTTCACTCTTTGGTTATGCGTCCTGAAAATGCAACAATACTTGGTTAGCATACTTCAATCTCTTTTCCTTATGATTCGAAATGAAAGCGCAAGCGAGAAAGTGAAATCATGAAAACCAAGTCATCGAAAGCAACTCAAAACCCAAAGCAACACAAAACCAAGAAGCAAAGCAACCAACAAAAACTCTTGGACTTATTTCAATAAAAGTCGTTTGATCAATTCGAACGGTTTATTGCACTTTGTCCGTGTTGATCTGGCGGTAAGGTTTCCCCGAGACTCGATTCTCAACCGAGTCGAAGCAGCGAAGTGTTCCATAAGTAATCCGTTCGGAGCGGGGCGTTACATCCGGTAGCTATGTTGTTGACATAGGATTAATATTTGTTGGAGGACTTAGAGAGCTTGAGCATTGAGGTGATAGTTCCTGGTTTTGCTATGCAGATGTGGGGGTTGCATATACACTCAAAGTTGATGGATAGGATCAAGGCAGCCCAGTATATGGATGTATCTCTGAGGAGCATCAGAGCTCAGGTGAGAGCAGGATTGGATGATGTTTTCACCATTGCAGAGGATAGATCTTTGCGACATGGTGTTAGATTATGCGTACCTAGTAGGAAGCTGTGTGAGAAGGTGTTGCAAGAAGCGCATCGCTTTCAGTATTCCATACATTCAGGTGCCAACAAGATGTATCAGGATATGCGAGAGAGTGTGTGGTGGTATGGCATGAAGAGAGAAGTGGCACAGTTTATATCCAGATGCTTAGTGTGCCAGCAGGTGAAAGCTGAGAAGCAGAGGCCAGGTGGTTTACTTCAGCCATTACCCATTCCAGAGTGGAAGTGGGAGCACATTACTATAGATTTTGTGTCCGAACTTCCACAATCTCCAGGAGGGAAAGACGCAATTTGGATCATCGTTGACAGGTTAACCAAGTCGACCCAGTTTTTGCCTTACAAGGTGGGTTTGTCTACGGAGAAACTGGCAGAGATGTATGTGAGAAAGATCATCATGATACATGGAGCTTCCGTCAGCATAGTCTCTGATTGGGATAGTCGTTTCACTTCTCATTTTAGGAGGATTTTATAAGCGAGTTTGCGCACCCAGCTCAAGTTCAGTACTGCATATCACCCCCAGATAGATGGGCAGTCAGAGAGGACTATTCAGACTCTCGAGGATATGCTGTGCACTTGTGTACTAGATTTTGGGGGGTCTTAGGAGGATTATCTCCATTTGGTAGAGTTTGCTTACAACAACAACTACCAGGCTAGTTTAGAGATGTCACTATTTGAGGCTCTGTACGGTGGAAGATGTCGTACTCCCTTGTCATGGGACAATATTGGAGAGAGAGCTTTTCTAGGGCCAGAGGTGGTTGTGGATACAACGGAGAAGGTTAAGCTGATCAGAGACAGACTTCGAGTGGCGCAGGATAGACATCGGCATTGGAACGATAGCCACCGGAGACCTTTGGAGTTTGAGGTAGAGTTTTAGATTTTTATTTTGTGCTTGATATTGGTTATTTGTTATAGTTTATGTTCTTAAGGTTGTGTTTTTTTCTAGGTTGGTGGTTTGGTATTTCTGAGGATTTCTTCGACACAAGGCACGATTCACTTCAGTAGAGACGGGAAGCTTAGTCCGCGATTCATCGGACCTTTCACTATTCTAGAGAGGGTCGGTGTAGTTGCTTATTGACTAGACTTACCACCTGTATTGGAGGGAGTGCACAACGTGTTTCACGTGCTGCAGTTGAGACGGTAGATGGCAGATCCTAGTCACGCACTACTAGAAAAAGCGGGATTAGCGACGTATTTTAGCGACTCAAAGTAAAAACATCGCTAAATTAGCGACTCCATGAAAAACGTCGCTAGACGTCGCTAAATGGCGACATTTAGCGAAGTTTAGCGACTTTTATTAAGATTTTAAAAGATTAGTCGCTTTAAGTTCAATTAAGGTCACTAAACGTCGCTAATATATCTGATTTAGCGATGTTTAGCATCGTAATTAGCGACGTATGTATCAAAAATATTTAGCAACGTATTTAGAGACGTCTTTGACGTCGCTAATTTTTATTTTAGCAACATTTTTATTTGACGTCGCTAAACGTCGCTAAATTTTGGTTAATTAGGGCTCAGTTTTCTTTTCCCCCATCTGTCGAAAAATTAAAAAAATTTGATTTCCCCCGCCCCCCCTCTCCGACGACCGGCTCTCCACGGCTGCGGCTACTCCGGCACCCCCCTCCTCCTCCTCAAGCTCTAGGTAATATCTCTCTCTCTCTCTCTGTCTCTCTCTCTTATGTGACACTGACACAAGACACACTTGACAGACATGACACACGCACACAGACATGACACACGCACACAGACACTGACAGACACACACGACACACACACACAGACGCAGACACACACACACACACACTCACACAGACACTGACACTGACACAGGCATGACACACACACACACACACACACATACTGACACACACACAATATTTGATCTATTGGATGTGTCCATATGAATTGAGGGTTGGTATCATGGTGGTATCGTGTATGGAGGATGTATCCTAGAGTATCTTGGTGTTGCACACCAAATGTTTGTGAATTGGACTAGTGGTTGTGTGTGTGTGTCTATTTATGCCTTAGAGTATCGTATGATATGTATATGTAAATTGGTGTATTATCTTTTTGCATATGAGAGAGTATATACATACATAGGTGTATCTCGATATATATATATATATATATATATATAGGTATATAGCTACTGTTATCTGTGTTGGTATTCATAGTGTCTTCTAACTGTGCTTGATGTGGGAGAGGGTAGAAGATTCGAGTTGTGTGTGGGTGTCACTACTGAACTATGAGGCTTCAAGAACAGAACTCAATTCAGTTTAGCCTAGTGCATTAGGCAAGCTGGCAATGTGTTCAGTAGTGTCGGATTGGCACTGTGAGGAGGGGATTGGTTCCTGTCATCTTCTGCAGTGGGAGAGTATTGTTGCACACTTGAGCAGCATCAAATACATGCATGCTTGAGCAATGGCAAGGCAGCAACAAGCACTGCTGTGAGCCATGGCAGTAGCTAAGGGCAGTTGGAAACAACTAAGTGAAGGGAAGATTTAGCCACTACAGAATAAGTGTAAAGTATCAGAGGTTGCAGACTTAGTTAGGGTCTGCAGGCATGTGTTTGGGTTAAGGTATAGACAAGTATCGGGTAGGTATTCACTGGTCACTTGTTGTATGCCAATACAACCCTTAACTGGGTTGTAGTCCAGTGAGCAAGTATAAGGATGAAGTGCAAGGTGCCAGGCCAAGGGTAAGAGTCTCTCAGTGTGGATAGTAGAGTACTTAATTTCAAAGCAAAATATCCTAGTACGACCTAGAAGACATAGTGTAGCAAGGTATTAACCTAGTATTGACTAGTATAAACTAGTATGGATCTAGAAGTGGCTTAGAAACATCATCATGAACTAGTTAACCCTGTTTATCATTTCAAGGGCGCTTGGACTTTGATAAATGAAAGTATGTATTATATCAGTTATGAAATGAAAGTATTGCTTATTTTAGACTTTGATAAATGGTCAGATATTTTAAATATTGCTTATTTTAGACTTTGATAAATGAAAGTATGTATTATATAAGTTATGATTTTTATAGTACGGTTAAGTTATGAAGTTAGGTGATAAACCACTGTATGTAATGATTTATATGATACATACTGTCATTTTTGTAGAAGTATCTAGAAATAGATATGAATTACTATCTGCGTCATCGTTCGTGGATGTACAACCGTCATCCTGATGACATATGCGGTGTGCGGGATGACCATTTATCAAAGTCTAAAATAAGCAATACTAAAGCTAGAAATACCTTTGACATTGACGAAATAGCTTATCAGGAGGACGATCTACCTCTTGTAGCAAATATTGTAGATGTGGACTCAACGGAAGTTACTCATTATACGAGTAATAATGTAGAAGATGTAGAATTATCCGAAGAGGAAGACGAAGTAGATGAAAGTAAAGACGAGGAAGAGGAAGAGGAGGACGAGGACGACGAACAAGATAAATTTCCTGAAGATGATTGAAAATAAAATATATTGCATGTAGAATGTAACTATATTTTGACTGTAGAATGTAGATCAAGTTTGGAAAATTGACGAAGTAGAATGTAACTATATTTTGACTATAAAATATATTCCATTAACAAATATATATATATGGATATTTTGACTGTAGAATGCTTTGAGATATACATCACATTTCGACTGTAGAATGTACTATATATTTGTGTTTCTCTATATTCATCATATGTTGTTATCAGATATGATAGGACGACACGAAGGATTCGGCAGGTCCCGAGGTAGACAGAGTGTTCCTCCGGTACTACCTACTATGGGTTCCGGATCATCGTCACCCAGTACTCCAGTATATCGATCACTCACATCTCCGACTGTTGGGACGAGTAGTTCCAGGCGTGATAGTACACCCTCGTCCAGCGTTCCTCTTGCTGACAGAACCATGGGAACAGATGAGCATGTCGAGGAGGTCGTGCCCACGTTGTCCCAGCATCAGCAAGATCCTCCATGCGCACCTCCGGAGGAGACGAGGACAGAGATTTGGGCCGACGGTACAAAGTATGTCAATTAGATGATTTAGTATAATATATATCGTGTATTTCTTTATTCATCGTATATTGACTTTTTCAGTATTCTAAATTATTATCTCTGTATAGATATCGTCCATCGTCGGTTCAGAGACGCCTGGGCCAATTTCTGAGGAACAACTACGGTGGCCCTTGGATCAACTACTCTGAGGCTTCGGAGGAGAGAAAGGCATTCTGGTTTGCGCACTTCCAGGTAAAAGTATATTAAATAAATCCTCTAATTTATGCATATTATATAACTTATCCGTGATGCTCACTTACTAAATTATTTATTGTAGCAAACATATTTTTATCCTCCGTACCGGGCCGAGTTGATCGAGCGGCTCTTTCCGACCGTTGCCGCCAAGCTTATCCGAGATGCTCTGGATGACCAGAAGGCTCGTGATCGTGCTAGAAAACTGATCCAAGGTTGGATCACGCCTGAGCAGTGGACTGCGATGAGGGCTAGATTCGACGATAGGAGCTACAAGGAAAGGTCTGAGAAGGCCAAGGCGGCTAGGCGAAATGCTGCCAAGTGGTGTGGTAGCTCGATTCCGATGATGGAACATTTCCGTTGTTTGGTATATTTTTTCTTTTAAGTTATATTATTTTAATATAAGTACCATAAAATGGTAGTAGAAAAAAATGTTTTAGTACTAAATAATATATTTTTAACAGGTACAGAGGGGTGAGGATGCCAACATGGTGACCGTCTTCTTGGCCACCCATCGCAAAGACGGAAATCTTATTGATAAGAGGGCCTCATAGACCTATGTAAGTATTACTTTACTTTGTGTTAATTTTAATATAACTTAGACAATTATCGAGTTTCCAAACCTTTCTAGGCCGAGTATCTTAGGCTGCGTGAGCGGGCGACTGCTAGTGCACCTACACCTGGAGAGGCTGGTACTTCGTCGCAGCCCGCTCCAGCTCCATCGGCGGACGACCTGTGGGTGACCGCAGCTGGTGGTCTCCAGAGGGGCACGTAATACGGTACGGGCTCCTATGGCACCCTGGTTGCGACGCAGTCATCTAGAGCTTCCCCGACAGCTGCGCATTCCATACAGCCCTCGCAGTCGCAGCCCTCGCAATCGTCGGCCAGAGTCCAGGAGGCCGTTGACCGTCAGATTGCGTCTCTCCGTGACGAGTTGCTGCGAAGGATGGAGGAGCAGCACCGGTCCCAGCCGCAAGCGGACGATCCGATGCTCATCGCATGATTTGATATGCTCGACCGCAGCATGACGGAGCTCCGGGATTTGACAAATGATATTAGAGCCTCCAATGACCGCAACATCATGGAGCTACAGGCGTCACAGGTATCAATGGGCGAGAGGTTGACGATGATGCAGGATTCAATGGTTCATAGCAGTACGAGGCTGTTATCTACTATGGATTCTTACAACCAGCGACTCGGAGACTTGGAGCGGGCACGGCCTCCTGGTACGCCTACATCGACACAGACTCCACCGACGTTACTGCCTTCTCCATCGATATCGGTGTCGATTCCACGGGACTAGTATGAGGAGTTCTTATCCTTCAAGCGCGCCGGTGGTCAGCCTCCTGCAGATCCGCAGTAGTATAGTTAGTTACTGGATATTTATATTTATATTTTTATTTAGGATGCGATTGTATGGATATAAATTTGCCATATTCTTTACGTTTACGATGAGATTTGCTGGATGCTTTTTTTTCTTCAAATTTTATTATATTATTCATATTTTGGTTTACAACTAATGACTGATACTTGGCCTGTATTTACCAGTGCACTAGAATTTTTCCCCTTGGTGCTGCTACTGTGTTCTTAATTTAATTATTTCTACTACTATCATATACCTGATAATGAACCCAAGGGGGTTGGTAAACCCAGAAATGCAATATATTTTTTATTTTTTTTGAAAATTAGTGACGTTTTTAGCGACGTTTAGCGACGTCACTTAAGTCGCTAAATACGTCGCTAATTAGCGATGCTGTAACCAATCGCTAAATACGTCACTAATGACGTCGCTAAAAACGTCATTGTACGTCATAAATTGCTGACATGGCAGTATTGCCAGGTCATTAAAGACGTCGGTGTAACATTGGTATATAAGTCGCTAATCAGCGACGTTTAGCGACTTTAATAAACGTTGCTATTTAGTGACGCGGCATCGCTAAACGTCGCTAAATTTAGCGACACATTAAAGTCGTTAAAAAACGTCGGCATAGCGACGTTTAGCGATGTTTTTTGTTTTAGCGACTTGATTTTTTCGACTGCTTTAAAACATCGCTAATTATGTCGCTAAACCAAATTAGCGACGATTTTTGGTTATTTAGCGACATTTTTAGACGTCGCTAATTTGACTTTTACTGGTAGTGACGTGTTGGATCACTCAGAGATAGAGGTGGACCCTACTCTTAGCTATCCAGAGCAGCTAGTTGAGATTCTGGATCGAAGAGAGAAGGTGAGAAACCAGACTATTCCTTTGTTGCGCGTCACATGGAGGCATCACTCTCTAGGGGAGTCTACTTGGGAGAGAGATGATGAAATGCGAGAGCGTTACCCATATTTGTTTGTGCTATGAGGTATGCTCTTTCCTTGTTATGTTCTGTTCTTTCTGTTCTATTTTGTTATTTTTTAGGGATAGTTTTCGTCTTTGAATTTCGAGGACGAAATTATTTTAAGGAGGGTAGACTTTTCACTACCATATTTTCTAGGAAATAATATTTTGATAATTTCATAATTAATTAATTATTATGCTTGTTGAATAATTATTTACTATATTATTAAATTATTTTTAGATATTTGTTTATTATTTTGGACTTGTGTTAGTGGACCTAACTAGTTTAGATTTGATCCATGGACCAATATTTATATTTAGTTAGAATTGAGCCCAATTAGAAGCCCATGATTAATTAAGTTAAACCCATTAGACTAGAACCTTCCCTCCTTAATTAATTTTTTGATGAGAGGCCCCAAGGGGTATAATAGATATTACATAGTAGCTTGAGGGAGGGGCTAAGGGGGCTAGCCTATATAAAAGAGGGGAAACAGTTTCTCTCTCCTCTTTTTATTCCAAAACTAGATCTAGAATTTTCTTCAAACAAATTTCTTTATTCCTACATCATTTTCCTACCAAATTTTATCCCAATTCCTTCCCAAATCACCATTGGAGACTAGTAGAGCAAAGATCTAAAAGGGGGAAGCAAGGATCTATAAAGAGGGGCAAAGATCTACAAGTTGAAGGCCAATTTTATTAAATTTGGAGGTTGCATTGGAAATCCATCTCCCAATTGGTAATTTAGTTTTCTCCCTTTAATTAGGTTCTAAATCTATGATTTAACCATGAGAAACTACCTCACATGCATAGGCTACCCATAGGAATTGGAATTATGTTCACATGAGGCCTATGAAGAAAGTTATGGTACTTTTTGTGTTTATTTTGGGAGAATTTTGAGATTGACACATGTTATGTTGGTCAATTAGACCAAATTGACATGTGTTTAATTATTTGTGGCTAGTATCATGTCCATAATTGGATACGTATAGGTCGTATCCCAACAATTTGGTGATACGTGTTGATTTGGGGATTTTTTTCTCTGACACGGGGCTTTGTGCATGTCATATTTTGACACGGATATGTAGATTCATATTTTACTCTTTGTATTGTTCATATATAGTATTTTAGACTTGCTCGTGTCCTTCGGGGTATATTTGGCTGTGTGGTAGACTCGTATCGCAAGCGTATCATAGATCTAATGTGATACGGGTGCGGTGCACTCCACGTGTTTGTTGTGTTGCAGTTTTAGATCCAATTTCCATTGTTCTTAGCTAATTGTAACATATGTATTCATATGTATATGTATATGTATATGTATATGTATATGTATATGTATATGTAAATGTATATGTATATGTATATGTATATGTAAATGTATATGTATATGTATATGTATATATTATTATGTATATTTATATAGATAGCTATGTACATATGTATGGATATATGTATGTAGATATGGATATATTAGTTATTAATTATCTATATCCATATACATATATATATATATATATATATATATATATATATATATATATATATATATAGTTATTTTATATGTATACATGTATGTTGTATATATGTAATTATGTGTGTGATGCTATATATATATACATATATGTATAGTTGAGAGGAGTGGTTATATATATATATATATATATATATATATATATATATATATATATATATATATATATATATATATATATATATATATATGTGTGTGTGTGTGTGCTTGATAAGGGGGCTCGGGTAAATAGGAAACCGAGACAGCAACATCGACAGAAATCAGTGACAGCAGCAACAAACAGCAACAACCAACAGTAAATAGCAACAACCATTAGCTACATCAACAGCGACAACAACAGCAAACAACAACATCGATAGCAACTGCTATAGCCATAGCAAACAACAACAACAAACAGCAACAACGACAACAAACAGCGACGACAGCAGCAGGTGCAAGCCAAAGAGCAGCAGCAACGTGTATCAGGAGGGGGTAGTAAGGTATGAGTTAGCTAGTTGGGTTAGTGGTTGCTCAATAGTGATTTTAGTGAGTTTAATTGGTTAGTAGTATATACATTGTTAGTATAATAGCTAGTTAGATATGTGTAATAGTTAGTAACTATATATATACCTATGTATGTGAGTTATAGGTAAGTATCTATATGTATGATAGGTATTAGTTAGATTCTTATCTATATGTATCTTATAAGTATTGTATTGTAGGTTAGTATCTATATATTAGTATGTTATATTTTAGTAGTTTGTCGATTAGCATATGTTTGATATTGGATGTTAGCTATAAATGAGGATTTGACATTACCTTGAGATACCAAGGTAAATGCCAGGTATTGGCCGATACTCAAGGTATTGAGTTCGAGTATCAAGATAAAGGTTTAGTGGTACGATACCGCAATGGTTCAAAGCCAAGGTATCTATTTAGCATTTGTAATTATGATTAGTATATTTAATATTGTTTGGATATGCATATATGACTATTTTATATCTTTTGTTGCATATCTTGCAATACGGTATCTTAGTATCCTAGTTTAGCTTGTATGGCCTATATTCTTATTGTATGAACCCAACATCCTAGAGATAGACTCTTGCAACCTAGAAATAGCTAGTTTGACCAGTTTGACTTACAGTTGATCTAGTTTGACTGTTTTGACTTAGAAATGGCTCTTTGACCTAGATGTTGACTAGTTTAACTTATTTTTATTCCGAAGCCTTGTATTAATGATATATTCCCTATCTAGGTCTTCGAGGCACCGTACCAGACATCAGTGATACTATTCACCGGACTTCAGGTGAGTACATTCTCTGATAGTTTCTCATTTATGATATCCTCTATGATCATTGTATCTAGTGTAGATATCCTTGATTTCTTGACACGATGGTTACATGGATTGGTATATCCGGATCTCATCATGAGATATTATTCTTTGGTATATATGATGTATCTTATGCAAGCCTTATTTTATTATTCTTCTTGTATATGTACAGATACTGATTCTCGGAGAGACTTACTACCTTCCTAGAGAATCCTGTGCCATAGCGTACCATGGTTGGATCGACTATACCAGTCGGGGTTAGGGAATATATAGTGTCGATATATGATCATACCCTCCTTGTATCAAGTCTTGTTCATTAAATTGTGTTAATCATACACCGCACATATGATTAGCCAGGCCATAAATCTTGTATCAAGTTCCCAAGCCGATCATATGTTAAAGTTGGTACTCACTCACTTAGTCATTTGATATTCTTGTTCATTGCCATTTTGTTCATTCATGTATTTATTTACAATAATTCTTTTATTGTATATATCTTGTATCTATTGTTGCATCTTGTATATTTATATCTATTTACTGTTACATAGTTTATATTATTGATTAAAATTGTTGTTCATGTACTCTGCCCCTTTCCTGACTGGAAATATTGTTCCCAGATGACACTGAGGAGTGGTACCCTACTCATTACGGGCCTCAGGATGTTGTGGGCTTAGAGACAGAGACCCTGGCTCAGGAGGGACTTATCCCGACTTAGACAGATAACCCGGGACTTGTAGCTTCTTAGTTATTCTCTTGTACTATATTTGTCTCCAGCTTACTGTTTAGTATTTCTCTGACTCATTGATGTTATTATTTGACTCATAAGTTATTTTGTGACTATTCTATTTTTTTATCATATTCGTGCTATTCTCCATCTTAGATATGTGATTGAGTATATTGATATTATTGGTGGCTTATTATATTGTTAGATAGATTACCCAAATAGCGTTCTACTGCCGATTCTGTAGTGTATGCTGGGTGTTGTACCGGACTTGCATCGCTACACCGGGTGCGGGTCATGACACAGGGTTTCTCCATCAACAGATGAAGCTCTATGAGGGTTAACCAGGTTGGGACTAGCCTACCAGGCGACTATAATGGTCTCGACGATTGTACACCCCCAACTATTGTACCTCTGGCCTCTGATCCAGGTCCATCCCAACTTTCTATAGTAGACAAGCAAAAGCAAAAGGATACTCACTATGATAAACCAATGTAGAAAGACACAACTCAAGGGCTGGAGAAGCCTTACAACTTTGACAAATTGGCACAACTGGCCAGCACTCCAAGAAAGTTATCACTCTTCGAGCTCCTTCGTCTCTCAAAAAAGACTTGCGATGCTCTTAGTGAGACATTGCAAAAAACCGACTCTTATTTGGCCCAAGTCAAGCCACCGACCGAGAATACCGTTCTATGTCCCCACTGCAATACTGTGATGGAGGCGATCCTGAATATCACATTCTCTCAATAGGACATATTGTTAAAAAATAATAGGTACGATCATACCCTATATTACATAGTATACATCAGAGCCATTAAAGTAGACCGGATGCAGATTATCTCTTAGCAATATCCTACGAAGTCTGCTACAGACATTGGGGATTCCGATGCATCGACTGGTAGCCACTAATACCACTATCAGGGACCTCAATGTCGGAAGAAGCTGCCCTCTAGGCAAGATTCATCTGAAGTGCCAAATCGGCGATCTCTAGACAAAGGTGACTTGCTATGTCACCAATGTGGATGCGTCCCACAATATCCAGCTAGGGCGTCCATGGATAGACAAGTACATGATTGTTCCATCCACTCTCCACCAATGCTTAAAGTACGTCAACAAAGACAGGATGGTAAAGACAGAATTTGTCGATGTAGACTATTTCAAAAGGGTCAAGGCGTACTACTCTGACTCAATCTTGTACAAAAAAATCTACCAAGACAAAGGAGGTAATGATGCTGACGATGAAGCTGATACTGCTATGGCTTCAGGCGATCTTCTAAGGGTCCATCTCAAAGGACGCCCAGTCCACATAGCTACTTCCCTCGTGGTTAAGCTATGTAAAAAAGTGCCTGTGTCACTACCAAATCCTAAAATAGGAGTATTTTTGTCTTTTTATTTATTATAAGTATTGTGTATATTTATTTTTAAATAACTGCATGATATGTATATATATATATATATATATATATATATATATATATATATATATTACATATATATAGTGTTCTTTAATCTATGGGTTAGTGGACTGGACCTAGAAGCCCACTAGATGAACCCCTGACCAAATTATAGGATTATAGATTTTAATTAGTATTTTTAGGATTAATTATTTGGGGATTATAATTTATTATGGTGATTTTATTCATTGTTGTACCTTACTGTTGCTTCGATATTTGGAGCGCTATACTAGCTTTTGCCTTCCAACAAATTTTATACCCTTGTCTTAGACGTGCTCGTCTTCCATTCCGACTTTTGTGTAACTCATAAATACCCTCTCTGGTGCTTTATTTTAGTCGCACAATTTTTATCGCAAACATTTATTTTTAATTCCAAATAAATCCAACTTTGAATCATTGTGCGTTCCAATCGAAATAGGAGACACAATCTTGACCCATTTTGTGCAACCCAATTATGACAATATTCTATTCTGAGTCTTCTACGTCTATGACACTTGTGTCCCACCTAATTTTAACCCTATGTACTTCCAATTAATTTTAGAACACCATTTACATTAATTTTAATTAAATTGGTGTAAGGACCCAACTAAACCCAAAACTATATCCAACACCAAACCAAACCCCCATTCACACCCTCAAGACTCATACTAAAAACCATACACCCTTTTCATCCACTATATCATACCAAATATGGTATTTTCCCTCATCCAATCTCAATTATCACCTTTTGTACAATTTTCCAATTTTTGGGGGCTTTTATGCAAAAGTGAAATGAGGTTTCACCATCCTATTGGTCAAGGCCAATAAAGAATCAACTCCCTCCCTTTTTGATTGGTCCAACGCTCTCTCTCCCCTTTTTGTTTGTGCACTTTTCTTTATATTAAACCATGGCCCTTTATTCAAATTGGAGCATCATCCTCACCGCAAACACTTCCCTATATATAATCCCTCATCCTAACCCCTTTTCCAATGAGCCAACCCCATCCCAAGGAACACATGGCCGACCCTAATTCCTTGGTTGTCATCACCCTTTTCTCTTCTACATGCAAACTCTTCCTTCCTATTATTTCTTATCACCACCATTCTTCTTTCTATAAACCAAAACCCTAAAACTCATCATAACCATCACCATCATCGCTCCGGCCGTCGACCTCGCCGGAGCAGTCGACCCTTCTCCGACCCCAGCTCCGCCCACGACCTCATCTTCACCACCTCTCCCTTCTCTTCCCCACGACTTCTTCTCGCCGGCAGCAAGCCACCCGGCGTCCTCGAGTACCACAGCTCCACCACCACAACCCTTCTTCTCCGGTCACCATAGTCCCCCATCCTCATTCATCTCCTACACCCCCTGTCATCACTAACTTTATTATTACCCCGACCTTGTCGTACTTCCCCTCCGCCGGAGCCCAATAGCACCGCCACCATTAATACCATCCCGCTGAAAGCAGTCATCCCTCCGACGAGCAGCAGCCCACCGTCGGCCATCCCTGATGCTGTGTGACCATAGGTATTAATTGTGGGTATCCCATATTTACGTTTGACTGTTTGATCCTTAGTGCTAGTGAACTCACTACCTTATGTACCTAACTTACTAGGCCATGTGTTAGTGCTACACGAGATTTAGATTTGGACACTGTGTTAGGGTTAGTTATTGTCTTGTTATACACAGTATTCGAGGATATGATACCTGTGTATTTAGACACGCATACTTGACCCTGCTAGTTGACCAGATATTACATCCTTGCGTAGCTCCGAGCCTACGGTAATTGTGTTTGTGTGTATGCTAGTATAATGGCTGATGTTATATTATATTATACTATATATATAGGACCATTGGATCGTCCTACGAGACTTTGAGAGCAGGACATTGATATTATCCGCTCAGGACCACAGACGAGTACATTCTCTGATAATTTCTGTTATTTGATAATTTTTATAATTCAAGTATTTAGAAATGTTATATCTAATTCTGACACTGTGCTATACGGACTAGTATATAGATAGGATTTGCAGTCATGAGATGTTACATTGGTTTTTGTATTAATATTGTACACGATATTGATATTAGACATTGTATAAAATATATTAGACATTGATCGTGTATCGTAACGTGTCATGGTTAGATCCACTGTACTAGTTTGGGGCGAGGGAAATATTAGTAGATTATGTGATCATACCCAACTCTACATGCATCATAGCTTACCCCACACCTCACGTCGGGTGCAGCCTGACCATTACATGCCTCATAGCCTGTTATATATGATTAGGCTGACCATTACTCGCATCATAGCTAACCAGATGGTTAGCCTGACCTTATATGAATCATAGCTAATCATATGTAACAAGTCTGATCTTATCCCAAGTCGATCACATGATAGACTGATATTTCAAACACTTAGAATAGTTACAGTTCTTTATTTCAGTTTCATATACTACATCACCCGTATATAATATTATAGCTCTTTCTCTTTATTTTATATATGCATTGACTATGCCATATTGTCTATTGCCTGTTCTCTTTATTATTTGCCATTGCATCTATTTATTGTTTCTCTCAGTATATAGCATCATCTATTTATTATTTTATAGTCCTTATCAATTAACTGGAACTATTATTGGGTTGTACTTCGCTCCATCCTGACT
Organism: Iris macrosiphon; assembly: GCA_036927795.1. Lineage (NCBI taxonomy): Eukaryota > Viridiplantae > Streptophyta > Magnoliopsida > Asparagales > Iridaceae > Iris > Iris macrosiphon. The sequence continues at coordinate 94,506,713 of JAYESA010000006.1, read as the reverse complement.
GGAAATATTTTTCCAGACTACGACTTAGAGGACTTGTTCCCGGCATACTTGGAGATTTGGATGTTATTGTTTGCAGGTTAGACTATTTTTGTTGTTTAGACTTGTGTTATATTTTATTTATTTTCTTCGATATCTTATCGTGCTTTAGTTCTGTGATTGAGTATTTCCATATTATATTGTGATATCTGTGTCTCCTTATGGAGTTGGATATTCGTGTGAGATTGATTAGATAGTGTTATGACCTAGACAGCGTTTTACCGTCGATGCTACGACGTAGGCTGGATGTACCCACGTACTCGTGCCCCTATATCGGGTGTGGGTCATGACATATTTTTAGTGGTGGCACATGCAGGTCAGGCTTCTCAAGTTGTGCGATGTCGTGGTAGTATGACGTCTTAGTTGTACTACTGCGTGCCTGCGATATGATATAGGCCGTAGGATAATAGGATGAGAGAGGATACTCAATCACAAATTAATTCTTGAGATATTCCTGGGATGATCCTTGAGAATTTTATTATAATTTATAATTTAAATCTTTCCCATTGTTTCGTCCGCTCTCACTTTTTGCTATTGAATTTGATTTTTGTTAATCAGTTGTTAAATTTAATTCTTGGTATCGTTGTTGAGTTTGATTTCATATCGAGATAAACTTTATGGACTAAAATTTAAGGTATCATTTGATGACATATGTTGATGAGGGAAGTGAGAAAGGAAAAATATTTGCTTTCGTTATGGAGGCTAGAATTTATCGCAGCCATATTAGTTGGCGTATCGAAAACATAGGTACCTGACTTCGGATGTATATATCTTGGTTATCAGATTTAGAATTTCTCACAGCTATACTAGTCGGCACAACGAGGATTCTAGACGACATGATTATTGAGTTGCATACCTAAGTTATGGGAACTATCGTTTATCGTAGCTATGCTCACTGGCGTGGTAAGGATTCTGAGTGTCATGATTTCGGACAAATATGTATAATTATCAGATTGTATCTTAAATTGGTTCTTAAAGTATCATATCAATACCTATCTACTTCTGTTATTATAGGACCTTGTTCCATCATTTTTCTTTGCTAGCAGTAGAGATACCGTCAGTCATTAGTCCAGTTCCTTATAGAGCTTCTTTCCATTAGGTTTCTTGTTAGTGTGATAATTGGTGACTTACAATTAGGTCTGTGTCTTGAGTATCAGTGTTGACTGTTGGGAGTGTAGCTTGTGAGTCTGTAAGTATTTCTTTGTTGGACATGTGAGCAGTAGGCATCAATCTAGAGATAACCCATAGCGTAGTACCTTGTAGCAATAGTTCTATGATAGGTGTTATTATAGTTAGTATTGGTACTATAGGTAGAAGAAGGAGTAAAGAGTATCAGTGAGGGTTCCAAGAGTTAGTATCAGAGTCATCATGACAGTCCTGGATAGTCATGAATTCATGTAGTTGGGCGATCCATGTAAATAATTAAGTATCAAGGAAATTGTGTTAAAAATTAATGGAGCATGATATTCAATTTGATGGTTGATACTTGGGTGTGTCAAGAGTAAAGAAATATATATACATACAGGGCAATAATGAGTGTGCCATAGTAGGAGGATACCCATAAGTGTATAGGAGAGTGAGAGAATAAGAATACACTATGCTAAGTAGTGAGACTTGTGTTACAGATAAACGTAGGACCCTGATGTGATTAGATATGAGTGTACCGTTATATGACTAATGATGGACGTATCACCTAATATTGAGGCCAGTGATGGGTTGGAAGCAATATATAGAAGAGTATCTAGAAATTATGTGCAAGATGCACAATGGGTGATGAGTGTCTATGTGGGAGTTCATGAAAGTAGAAGCATGAGTATTAGAAAATTCCAATAGTGTGTCATGGGTTGAGAAATATCAAGATTGGTCATAGAAGGTATGAAGTGTATCACTGATTAGTGTATCAGTCTATAAAAGTTTAAAGGGAGATACTTACACATAAATAGAGATATGAAACCATATGCCTGCCTTTGAGAGTGAAGTAAAACAGGGGGTGTTATAGAAAGTGCAAGTGATCATGTATTCTAGTGAGTATGATTAGGTGATCTAATGATGAAGCTAGTGTTACTATACCAGGAGTGTTAGTGTTTCTATGTCAAGGATTAGTTGAGCAATGTGCTAGTAACAGTAAGTACCTCGTGTGATAATATTAGATTGGTGGATCAGTTAATATGGATAGAAAATTATTGGGAATAATAGTGCAAGTAATCCGGGCAGTACAAATTTTAGTACACAGTTGAAGGTATAGACAATTGGTGTATTTGTGTGTACCTTGAGTATTGGAGACTATGAGTATAAATATGTATACTTAGATAGATGTGGGTTAGAAATGTGTATTAGTATATGAGTAGATGATGTGAATATGTAAGGATATGTTGGCTTGAGCATGCTTGAGATGGCACTACAAACTGACTTGGGTGTCCAACTAGAGTTATATTAGAGAGAAAGAAGTACTTAGTGTGCTGTGCTGCACTTTGGTGTGCACTTGAGTGGTAAGAACAACTAGTATAAACAGTTGCAGTAGGTAAGAGAGCTAGCAGTGGTTGTGTTTGTAGTAGAAACATGGGTACTAAAGGGATAGGGGTATCAAACTTGGGATGCATCATTTGACCTATAGTTGTGTTAGAGGTTCTTGGTATCAGATTTTGGTATTAATAGACATATATGTGCAATGTAGATGTATCTATGGATATCTTGTGGACTAATGATTAGTTGATGTGGGTATCAGTATATAGGGATAGGAATTAGTGAGTGAATGTGCCAGAGTTAAGTGTTTGATAGAGGTTGAAAATGTCCAAGTGATGGGTTAGAAGGCTATGTTCTGTTCTTTCCTTCTGTTCCTTTTCTGCCTATTTGATTAATTGATTAATTCCTTAGTACCGTAGCTTATATCAATAATTTTTTTGCTAGAATATAGTTAGTAGTACACCCTGACACAGACTACAATACCATGACAAAACAGACCATAACCATGCATATTTTCTCTAGATTGCATGTTGTATGACTGTAGGTTGGATTTTCTCAGACCTTGATTGATGGAGGGTTTGACCGTAGTAAAGAATTAATGAAGAGGTTATGACTGGACAGAGAGAGACAATGTGCCTTAAATTTCGAGGATAAACATTAATTTAAATAAAGAGTTGAGAACTTAATATGGCAAAATTGACGATTTTGGTAAATTATTGATTTTTATGAAGATTATGATATGATTAAATTTGTCATTAAAATTTGAGGAATTTAAGAAGATTATCTTTATATTTATTTGACTGCAAGATATAAAATTTTAAAACTTATATTTTGAATGTTGTATTTGAAGACTTCGTAAGTATTACAGTGTTTGAGTATTGTGTGGAAAAAGAATCGAGGAATAAGATCACTTAATAGATTAGAGTTTGAATTCAAATTTTTAGGATGAGATTTTGAATTTTATAAATATGCATTGATTGGTTTAAATTAGAGGATTGGACACTAAATTTCTTTTTGAGTATTTAGTTATTAACTTAAAATTTTTGGAGGAGATTGTGATAAGAATGGAATTTGATTTTAAATTTGAAGATTTTCAGGAATATGATATTTATAGAATTTAAAAAATTTTGTGAAATAACAATATGGATTTACTTCATGATTATATGGTTTAATGAATTTAAATTTTGATGGTAAAAAAAAATACAACTATTGAGGATCTTAAATTTTGAGGACAAAATTTTTCTAAGGGGGGTAGACTTGTCACTACCACATCCTAAAATATGTATTTTTGTCTTTTTATTATAAGTATTGTGTATATTTAGTTTTAAATAACTATATATATATATATATATATATATATATATATATATATATATATATATATATATATATGTATATATATATATATATAGTGTTCTTTAATGTATGGGTTAGTGGACTGGACCTAGAAGCCCACGAGATGAACCCCGGACCAAATTATAGGATTATGGATTTTAATTAGTAATTTTAGGATTAATTATTTGGGGATTATAATTTATTATGGTGATTTTTATTCATTGTTGTACCTTACCGTTGCTTCGATATTTGGAGCGCTACACTAGCTTTTGCCTTACAATAAATTTTATACCCTTGTCCAAGACGTGCCCGTCTTCTATTCTGACCTTTGTGTAACTCATAAATACCCTCTCTTGTACTTCATTTTAGTCGCACAATATTCATCGTAGACGTTTATTTTTAATTCTAACTTTGCATCCTTGTGCGTTCCAATCAAAAATGGAGACACAATCTTGACCCATTTTGTGCAACCCAAATTATGACAACATTATATTCTGAGTCTTCTACGTCCATGATACTTGTGTCCCACCTAATTTTAACCCTATGTACTTCTAATTAATTTAAGAACACTATTTACATTAATTTTAATTAAATTGGTGTAAGGACCCAACTAAACCCAAAACTAGACCGAACACCAAACCAAACCCCCATTCACACCCTCAAGACTCATACTAAACACCACACACCCTTTTCATCCACTACATCACACTAAACATGGTGTTTTCCCTCATCCAATCCTAATTCTCATATTTTGTGTAATTTTTCAATTTTGGGGGGCTTTTATGCAAAAGTGCAATGAGGTGTCACCATCCTATTGGTCAAGGCCAATAAAGAATCAACTCCCTCCCTCTTTGACCGGTCCAACTCTCTCTTTCCCCTTTTTGTTTGTGCACTTTTCTTCATATTAAACCATGGCCCTTCATTCAAATTGGAGCATCATCCTTACCGTACACACTTCCCTATATATAATCCCTCATCCTAACCCCTTTCCCAATGAGCCAACCCCATCCCAAGGAACACATGGCCGGCCCTAATCCCTAGGTTGTCATTACCCTCTTCTCTCCTACATTCAAACTCTTTCTCCCCATTATTTCTCATCACCACCATCCTTCTTCCTATAAGCCAAAACCCTAAAACTCATCATAACCATCACCATCATTCCTCCGACCGTCGACCTCATCGGAGCAGTCGACCCTTCTCCGACCACAGCTCCTCCCATGACCTCATCTTTACCACCTCTCCCTTCTCTTCCCCATGACTTCTTCCTGCCGGCAGCAAACCACCTGGCATCCCCGAGCACCACAACTCCACCACCACGACCCTTCTTCTCTAGTCACCACAGTCCTCCATCCTCGTTCATCTCCTACACCCCCTGCCATCAACGACTTCATCATTACCCCGACCTCGCCGGACTTCCCCTCCGTCGGAGCCCAATAGCACCACCACCATTAACACCATCCTGCTGGAAGCAGTCATCCCTCCGACGAGCAGCAGCCCACCGTCGGCCATCCCCGACTTCACCTCACGACCACACCTTCCTCCGGCCTCTTCCCTAACTCCTCTCCGACGGATCCCGAGGACGAGCAGCCTCGACACTGTCATTATCATTATCACCATCATTATCATCACCATCATCATCACCATCATCATCATCACCTTCATCATCATCATCATCATCATCACGTCGACTCATCTTACCTCACCGGAGATGACCCACAGCAGCCTCCTTCGATGTCACGCCCCAGTCCCAAAATATGTAGGACTAGGAATACATAACACGCCAGCCGTATATATACGAACTCCAATATATGAAAACCATATACACACATACGCTGTACATGAATATCCAATCCACAGTGGTAATATATTGTCATAACAAGTCACACGCAATCTATATCTCATCCACAGCACAAATAATAGATAAATAGAAATCAATAACTGAATATCAAATAAGCAGTCTCACAGTGTGATAGTCAGATGGAAACAAATCCATTGCAAATCGACTATAATAAACTACTAAAGAGAGAAGAGAATAAACTCTAATATAAGAATAAATGTCTCAAAAAAGAATAACAACTAGAATCTCTAAACAGCTGTAATGAATCACATATAATCAGAAGGTAAGATCACCTCAAACTGATAGCTAGCGTCAGGTCCAGGTCCATACTCCTGCGGGTACTCCTGCTCATCTATATCTAGAAAGGTACCAGGTCCTCAGAGGGACGTAACAAGATACATATAAACATGCCAATAAAGTACTGAAATATAAACATCCATTGGGGTCGCCTAACCGTCTAAGTGAATGCAGTTTGAGAACAACTTTCCACCAAGTGGGCTATCTGGCCGAAAACTCGGATTGGCATGACTCTCTCGGAGAAACAGGGGCCTCAAAGGTACGTCGTCTTTTAAACGGCGGAGGCCCGCCAAGTAGTATAGGGGTCATCACCGCTCGTATCTCCAGCGAAGTTTCCGGGTTACAGAAGGAAAAGTGTAAAGGAGCCCAAATGCCTTACTTGTTATTCTCCCCACCCAATGCTCTAAGCATGTCATGTCTATAACACGATAAAATCTCTAATAATCGCCAGGTCTACTAGCATGCAAAGTTTCTATTGGCAGTTATCCCTATCCGTCGCACGACCTATACCTACCAGTGGCCAGCCGAGTACGCAAGTCCGTATCCTACATGTGACTCACACTCGTATAAAAATAGTGTCATGGCCAATAAAACATAAATGCCTCCTGAAGATGGGGTAGTCTCATAAAGTAGGTCCAATGCAAATACATAAATAAAAATATAGTACGACGACACCGTCGTTGCAGCCAAGTTTCCTTGGACGCACAATTTATATATAGCAGTTAAAATAAATAAACTAAAATAAATATAAATAAACATGCATGCATCATATGGAATATAAATACAGTACAATGGCAAGGTATACTTGCCTGACAAAAAATCTGTAAAGTGTACGCGCCCAAATGTCAAGGACACGGAACCTGGAACTAAGGCCTCCGAACAAACGTCTCCGGATGCTAAATTAAACATCACCAACATTTTCGGAATGAGCAAAATAGCTAAAAAGCACTTCCCTTTCGTCCAATTTGGACACAGGAGCAAATTGGACACAGGAGCAAAACGATAATTTCGGGTAAAAGTGGGGTAAAAGTGTGGCCTACTTTGCACGGAAAAGTGTGCCAAGGATAACAGTCTCTAAATGGGACAAACTATAGGGCAAACAACTCTAAATGTCAATACGAACCCAATGGTATGTCCAAATGTGGATTCCGATGGGCCGAACATAATTTTGTCCAAAAAGTCAACTGTGAGGCCCGCCAATTGGCGACATGGTCAACCGTCTCAGAATTGCGTAAAAATTGGGTCACAGGACCAGTGCGTTACCATGAGTCCAGTGGAGCAAGTTTCGTCGTAATCTGACAAGCGTGCACAAAATGCGTGCGACTTCCACAAAAGTTATGATACGGATACGTGCTAATTCTGGTGCGCACACGCGTCCGAATCAGTTTTCACAAATTTTTACGTGTCCGGTTATACTGCGTACACCGTTCGGTACACTTGGTACATGACAGGGCGGTCCCGTTTGGCGGGGTGCGCTCCATTTCTCAACTTTTAGAAATCTGGAAAAGTGGGTTCGTGGGGTTTTGTGACGAATTTAATTCTGTCTACAGAAGCTAATAATCTAGGGTTATTTAACAGAAATTAAACTAGGTCAAGTGGTCTACGCATACCAAAAAGAATCATTGAATTCGGATCTCTGTGGTGGGAGATACGAACTCGGCAACATGGGTGGTCACCGTAGTTTTCTGCGATCCCAGAATTCGGTCTGCTTGCGCCAACTTTGGCGCTGTTTTCGTCTAGGGTTTTGTGTTGTTCGAGGTCTACTAGCACACAGATATGGAAGAGGGTTAAGGGGTGAGCATACTGGTGAAGACGGGATGGCGTTTGGTTGAGCGAGTCGACAGAAAATAACTCCGGAACGCAGGTACCTCGCCGTGAGAATCTGCAGTGCGCGAGGTCACGGTCGTCGGAATTTGTTTAGACGGCCTGACGGGGTTCTCTGGCTGCGGTGGCGGCGATCTCTAGGTCTAGATGAGAAGAGGAGGGTCTGGAGGTTTTAGGTTTAGGGTTTAGAGAAATAATATATATATATATATATATATATATATATATATATATATAGGGAGAGAAGGGGATTTTTGGTCGCGGGTCAACGTGTGCAAGGGGGGGAAGTCTGGTTTGCTGCTGCACATAAGTGCAAAGGGGCGGCTAAGGCTTATTTGCTGCTGATAAGTGGGTTGCTTTGGTTGGTAGTTTTTTTGCTTAAGTTGGAATGGTGGTTATTAGTAATATTATTATTATTTGTTTATATTTTCTTTTCTTTTTTTTGCTTTTTCTTTTTAAAATATATATATGCATATATATATATTTGTATATATATATATATATATATATATATATATATATATATATATATATATATATATATATATATATATACTCATAAGAAAAATTCTATATTATAATAATGCACACTGTTAGGCTAGCAACTGCTCAAGGGGTCTCCTACATGAAATAAATTTCGAAAAATTTCTGATGGTCCCATAAATCCTCTAAGTGCACCAACACCTAAATTAAAAATTATTAAAAATCTATTTCTCCTAATTAGCCACTAATTACTACAATTAAATTAATAATTAATACTTAAAAGAGATATATACGATTTCTAGGACAGGATTTTATATTCTACCCAACTTATAAAAAATTTGTCCTCGAAATTAAAATTAAGCCACGGTAGAAAGCAAGGATGGTATAAGATATAAATTAATAATGTAAATTCATACCTTGGTCTGCGAATAGGTTCGAAAAATGCTTGTGCATGTCGTCCTCGCGCTCCCAAGTTGATTCTCCTGGGGCGCCATGCCTCCATGCTACGCGAACCAAGGGAATAGACTGGTTCCTCAATACTTTCTCTCGACGATCAAGGATTCCCACGGGTTGCTCTTGGTATGACAAGCTCGGCCCAATGGTGAACTCTGAATGGTCGAGAACATGACTGCTGTCTGCCACATATCGCCTGAGCTGCGATACATGGAATACGTCATATACTCCCTCCAGTGAAGGTGGTAGCGCAAGTCGATATGCCACCTCTCCAACTCTCTCGAGCACGTCAAATGGTCCAATATACCTTGGCCTCTACTTGCCGCGCCCTCCGAATCGGATGGTGCCTCTAGTCGGTGATATCCTCAAGAAGACATGATCGCCCTCTTTGAACTCCAAGGGACGACGATGAAGGTCTGCCCACTGCTTCTGCCTATCTTGCACTGCTCGCAAGTGTCCCTGAATCTTCTTGACTGTCTCTACGGTGTTGACCACCAACTCTGGTCCCAGAATCTGACGTTCTCCCACGTCGCTCCAACACACAGGAGACCTATATTTTCTTCCATACAATGCTTCAAACGGAGCCATCTGAATACTCGCTTGATAGCTATTGTTGTAAGAAAACTCCATAAGATGTAGGTGGTCCTCCCATGATCCTCCGAAGTCTAAAATGCAAGCCCTCAACATATCCTCCAAGGTCTGAATAGTGCGCTTCGACTGCCCATCTGTCTGCGGGTGGTAAGATGTACTGAACTTCAGACGAGTTCCAAGACTCTCTTGCATGCTCCTCTAAAAGTGTGATGTAAAGCGCGAATCTCTGTCCGATACAATGCTGACTGGTATGCCGTATAATCTCATGATCTACCTCATGTATAAGTCAGCTAAAGCTTCAGTAGACTGGCCAACTCTAAATGGTATGAAATGGGCTGACTTGGTGAGTCGGTCCACTATTACCCACACTGCATCTCTTCCACTCGGACTCCTGGAAAAGCCCGTGACGAAGTCCATAGTGATGTGCTCCCACTTCCACTCTGAAATTGGAAGTGGTTGCAATAATCCTGCTGTCCTCTGGTGCTCCGCCTTCACTTGTTGACATACCAGACATTTAGCTACAAAGCGACCTATCTCTCTCTTCATTCCATGCAACCAAAAGTGCTGTCGTAAGTTGCAATACATCTTGGTGCCTCCAGGATGAATAAGTAAATCGAACTATGAGCCTCCGCCATCAGCTCCAGTCGAATCTCTCTATTTGGAACATAAAAACGATCACCATATCGTAATGTCCCATCCTTATGAATGCACAATCCTGTCTGCTCTCCGGCCTCTGTCCTTTCCTTCAGTCTCCGGAATCTGGCATCTGTAAGCAAAGCTGCCTTAATCCTCTCTACCAATGATGATTGAACTTGCAAGTTGGCTAGTGTCCCATCTGCTCCGGGTAATATCACTTCAATGCCAAGCTCTTGCAAGTCCTCCAATAGTTTCCTCTGTGCTGTCAAGAAGTAAGCTGCTGGTTTCCGGCTTAACGCATCTGCTACCACGTTAGCCTTGCCTGGATGATAATATAGCTCTATCTCAAAATCTTTTATCAACTCGAGCCATCAACGTTGTCTCATATTTAACTCCTTCTGCGTGAAGACGTACTTGAGGCTTTTGTGGTCTGTATAGATCTCCACTCGTTCCCCATATAAGTAATGTCTCCATAGCTTCAGAGCAAATACAACGGCTGTGAGTTCCAAGTCATGAGTCCGATAATTCTTCTCATGTACTCGTAACTGCCTAGATGCATATGCAATCACCTTGCCATGCTGCATCAATACGCATCCCAAGCCTTTCCCTGATGCATCACTGTAGATCACATAACCTCCTGATCCTGACGAAATAGTCATTACTGGTGCTGTAGTCAGTCGCTTCTTCAAATCTTCAAAGGCGGCTTGACACTCGTCGGTCCATATAAATTCTTGATCCTTACAAGTCAAGCGCGTCATAGGTGCCGCTATCCTGGAGAAGTTTTCTACGAACCATCGGTAATATCCTACAAGTCCGAGGAAACTCCTCACCTCTACTGCTGATTTAGGAATATGCCATGTCTCAACTGCTGAGATCTTCTCTGGATCAAAAGAAATACCATCTCCTGTGACAACATACCCAATAAATGAGACTCTGTCCAAGAAGAACTCATATTTGCTGAGCTTTGCATATAACTGCTCTCTCCTCAAAGTCTCTAGAATAATCCGCAGATGCTTCTCGTGCTCCTCGTGGCTCTTCGAATAGACAAGTATATCATCTATGAAGATGACCACGAACTGGTCCAAGTACTGGTGGAAGACTCGATTCATCAAGTCCATGAAGATTGCTAGAGCATTGGTCATTCCAAATGGCATGACCAAAAACTCGTAGTTCCCATATCTTGTTCTGAATGCGGTCTTCGGAATGTCCTGCTTTCGTACCTTCACCTGGTGATATCCCGATCTCAAATCTATCTTCGAGAATACCTTAGCTCCACTGAGTTGATCAAATAAGTCATCAATGCGTGTCAATGGATATTTGTTCTTCACTGTCACTGCATTCAAGGCTTTGTAGTCAATGCACATACGTACTGACCCATCCTTCTTGGGTACAAACAACACTAGTGCTCCCCAGGGTGATGCACTCGGTCGGATGAAACCTTTCTCTTCTAGTTCTTTCAACTGTGCCTTCAGCTCCTCCATCTCCTTCTTTGCCAGTCTGTAAACATGTGATGCTATAGGTGCTGCTCTGGGTGCTAGTTCAATTGAAAACTCTACGTCTCTGTCTGGGGGTAGTCCTGGCAATTCCTCTGGAAAGACGTCTAGAAATTCTGAAATAATAGGATGGTAGACAACATCGTCCATTGCGAGCTGCATACCATCAAGGATTTCTGTGGATCCTCGGGCAAACTCAAGTTCAGGCTGGCCTGGTACCTTAAAAAGAATGCTTTCTCCAAAACAACCGAAGAAAGCGTGGTACTTGCTTAGCCAGTCCATTCCAAGCACAATATCAAAAGATGGCATATGAAGGACTAAAAGTTGGGCGTTCATCTCTCTGCCACGTATCACTATAGGGCCCGATCTACAAATTCGGCTAACTGGTACAACTCCTCCTCCGGTAAGAATTATAACACAACTAGATAAAGGTATAGAAGCAATGTTGTGTTTGGCAATAAAACTAGATGATATGAATGAGTGGGTGGCTCCCATATCACACAATTCATAGCAGGAAAAGTAAAAGCAAGGGTATACCTGCTATGACATCCACCTCATGATCCATGTCATCTACCTCCAATGCAAAAGCTTGCCCATTCCTCTGCGACTGTCCATGTTCGGCCCTCATATACTGCTCCTCCTGGGTAGGTAGCGGTGGTCCTCTCTGAAATCCTTCTGCTGCTGGGGGTCGAGGTGCTCCCGGTCCAGTCATCTGCTGAGTTGGCTTTGGTGCTGGAAGCGCTAGTCTCTGTGCTGGCGGTGGTAGTGTCGATGCCTGCATTGGGCAGTCTCTCGCCATGTGCTGTCCGGAGCCACATCGTAAACACTGTCCTAAGCGGCCTCAACAATCCCTTAAAATGTGTCTAATTTTCCCACAATAATTACATTAGGGTTTCTCCAGAATCTGGTACGGTCCGGCTCTGTGTTGCTGATGCTGCTGTGCCAAGGGACGTCTGATAGGTCCTCCCTGTTGTGTCCTTACCGGTCCCTGCTGTTTCCTTGCCGATCCTTATTGTGTCCTCAGCTGACCTCCCTTTCCTCTGCTAATGGTTTCTTGTAATCTGGCCTCTGTCAGTAGTTCAGCATAAGAGACTCGGGACTGCGAGCTTGTATAATGTTGTAGCTCCTGGGTCAGTCCTCGATGAAACCTCTTAGCCTTAGCCAAGTTATTTGGTATCAAAGCAGCACCATATTTGCTGAGTCGACTAAACTCGGCATCATACTCGTCCACTGTTCTGTTCTCCTGCTCAAAGTGAAGAAACTGATCGTATAATGTATCTCTGACGGTGTCCGGGAAGTACTTTCCCTCAAAGCACTCCAAGAACTGCCCCCAAGTCTGGTAAGTACCCAACTGGCGCTCTATGGATTCCCACCAGTGATGAGCATTACCATCTAGAAGCGTTTGTACACCCATCATCCATAGGTCCGTAGGTAACTGCGATGCCTCCAGTAGCTTCTGCGTGTGAGTGATCCAGTTGGTAGTCTCCTCCGGGCTCTCAGTGCCCTTGTACTGCCTTGGACCCATCTGAATAAAATCCTTTACTGATCCAACCCTAGCTCGGGGTACTAGAGCTAGTGCTTGGGCTGGTACAGTAGCCTGTGCAGCCATCCTCTCCAGTGTTGCCAAAAATTCTTGCCTCTGCTCGGCTGCCTGCTGCCTCTATTCCTGTATCATCATATGAAAGAATTAGAACATCTGCGCTTGGCCATCTTGCGGTACTGGGAAAGCTGGAAGGTTCCCAATAGGTGAAGCGGGAAGATCAGATGGAACTGGAGTGTGAGTCTGTCCATCTGGCCCCGGAAGCCTAGGAATCGTTGGGGTCCCTCCTTGAGTCTGACTATTGACTCCAGAAGTTGTGTCACCATTGGCGGCAGTACATCCATTTTGCAAATCCATCTCTCTGCAGGTGATGTACGAAACGATTAGAAAAAGTACAGGAATCAAACATGATGCAAGTATTAAATAGGAAGGATGAATTTCAGTCAAGCGTGGATGAGATCCTTATACTCTATTCCTATACGCAGGCTTGTTCGGTACAGTTACGTAACCAAGACAATATATTCTCGACCTGCATGGGCCACCACTAAAAATATGTCACGCCCCAGTCCCAAAATACGTAGGACTAGGAATACGTAATACGCTAGTCGTATGTATAAGAACTCCAATATATGGAAACCATATACACACGTACGCTGTATATGAATATCCAATCCATAGTGGTAATATACTGTCACAACAAGTCACACGCAATCTATATCTCATCCACAGCACAAATAATAGATAAACGGAAATCAATAACTGAATATCAAATAAGCAGTCTCACAGTGTGATAGTCGGATGGAAATAAATCCACTGCAAATCGATTATAATAAACTACTAAAGAGAGAAGAGAATAAACTCTAATATAAGAATAAATATCTCAAAAAAGAATAACAACTAGAATCTCTAAACAGCTACAATGAATCACATATAATCAGAAGGTAAGATCGCCTCAGACTGATAGCTAGCGTCAGGTCCAGGTCCATACTCCTGTGGGTACTCCTGCTCATCTATATCTGGAAAGGTACCAGGTCCTCAGAGGGACGTAACAAGATACATATAAACATGCCAATAAAGTTCTGAAATATAAACATCCATTGGGGTCGCCTAACCGTCTAAGTGAATGCAGTTTGAGAACAACTTTCCACCAAGTGGGCTATCTGGATGAAAACTTGGATTGGCATGACTCTCTCGGAGGACCAGGGGCCTCAAAGGTACGTCGTCTTTTGAATGGCGGAGGCCCGCCAAGTAGTATAGGGGTCATCACCGCCCGTATCTCCATCGGAGCTTCCGAATTATAGAAGGAAAAGTGCAAAGGAGCCCAAATGCCTTACTTGTTGTTCTCTCCACCCAATGCTCTAAGCATGTCATGTCTATGATACGATAAAACCTCTAATAACTGCCAGGTCTACTAGCATGCAAAGTTTCTATTGGCAGTTATCCCTATCCGTCGCACGACCTATACGTACCAGTGGCCAGCCGAGTACGCAAGTCCGTGTCCTATATGTGACTCACACTCGTGTAAGAATAGTATCATGGCCAATGAAACATAAATGCCTCATGAAGATGGGGTAGTCTCATAAAGTAGGTCCAATGCAAATACATAAATAAAAATATAGTACGACGACACCGTCGTTGCACCCAAGTTTCCTTGGACGCACAATTTATATATAGTAGTTAAAATAAATGAACTAAAATAAATATAAATAAATATGCATGCATCATATAGAATGTAAATACAGTACAATGGCAAGATATATTTGCCTGGCAAGAAATCTGTAAAGTGTACGCTCCCAAATATCAATGACACGAAACCTGGAACTAAGGTCTCCGAACAAACGTCTCTGGATGCTGAAATAAATATCACCAACATTTCCAGAATGAGCAAAATAGCTAAAAAGTACTTTCCTTTCGTCCAATTTGGACACAGGGACAAAACGGTAATTTCGAGTAAAAGTGGGGTCCACGTGTGGCACACTTTGCACCGAAAAGTATGCCAAGGGTAACAGTCTCTAAATGGGACAAACTATAGGTCAAAAAACTCTAAATGTCAATACGAACCCAACGGTATGTTCAAATATGCATTCCGATGGGCTGAATACAATTTTGTCCAAAAAGTCAACTGTGGGGCCCGCCAGTTGGCGACTTGGTCAACCGTCTCAGAATTGTATGAAAATTGGGTCAAAGGACCAGCGTGTTACCACGAGTCCAGTGGCGCAAGTTTCGTCATAATCTGACAAGCGTGCACAAAATGCGTACGACTTCCACAAAAGTTACGACACGGGATGTGTCCGCGGATACGGGCTGATTCCGGAGCACACACGCGTCCGAATCAGTTTCCATAAATTTTTACGTGTCCGGTTATACTGCGTGCACCATTCGATACACTTGGTACATTACGGGACGGTCCCGTTTGGCGGGGCACGCTCCGTTTTACAACTTTTAGAAATCTGGAAAAGTGGGTTCGTGGGGTTTTGTGACAAATTTAATTCTGTCTACACCAGCTAATAATCTAGGGTTATTTAACAAAAATTAAACTAGGTCAAGTAGTCTACACATACCAAAAAGAATCACCGAATTCGAATCTCTGTGGTGGGAGATACGAACTCGGCAACATGGGTGGTCACCGCAGTTTTCTGCGATCCCAGAATTTGGTCTGCTTGCGCCAACTTTGGCGCTGTTTTCGCCTAGGTTTTTATGTTGTTCGAGGTCTACTAGCACACAGATATGGAAGAGGGTTAAGGAGTGAGCATACCGGTGAAGACGGGGTGGCGTTTGGTTGAGCGAGTCGACGGGAAACAACTCCGGAACGCAGGTACCTCGCTGTGGGAATCTGCAGTGCGCGGGGTCGCGGTCGTCGGAATTTGTTTGGACGACCTGGCGGGATTCTCTGGCTGCGGTGGCGGCAATCTCTAGGTCTAGATGAGAAGAGGAGGGTCTGGAGGTTTTAGGTTTAGGGTTTAGAGAAATAATATATATATATATATATATATATATATATATATATATATATATATATATATATATGAATAGGGAGAGAAGGGGATTTGTTTTGGTCGTGGGTCAACGTGTGCAAGGGGGGAGGGAAGTCTGGTTTGTTGCTGCACATAAGTGCAAAGGGGCGGCTAAGGCTTATTTGCTGCTGATAAGTGGGTTGCTTTGGTTGGTAGTTTTTTTGCTTAAGTTGGAATGGTGGTTATTAGTAATATTAGTTTATTATTATTTGTTTATATTTTCTTTTCTTTTTTTTCCTTTTTCTTTTTAAAAAATATATATATATATATATATACTCATAAGAAAAATTCTAGATTATAATAATGCACACCGTTAGGCTAGCAACTGCTCAAGGGGTCTCCTACATGAAATAAATTCTGAAAAATTTCTGATGGTCCCATAAATCCTCTAAGTGCGCCAACACCTAAAATAAAAATTATTAAAAATCTATTTCTCCTAATTAGCCACTAATTACTATAATTAAATTAATAATTAATACTTAAAAGGGATATATACGATTTCTAGGACAGGGGTTTTACACTCGACCCCGTGTGTGTCCATCAAGGTTCGTAGCTTACCCTCTTTTATGATTTTGTGTTTACATGTGTGATTAGTAATTAGGGCTAGCATGTTATTTCGTGAAAGTTAGTTCATATGCGTTGTGTGACCTTGTGTTAGTAAACCTACTAATTAGTATGTGTCTGTGCATGTATGTGTGTATGATAATTAGATTTAATATACGTATATACTTTATGGGGAATTGATTTCTAGTGTTACATATGCTGTGTGACCATAGGTATTAACTGTGGTTATCCCGTATTTATATTTGACTTTATGATCCTAAGTGCTAGTGAACTCACTGCCTTGTGTATCTAACCTACTAGGCCATGTGTTAGTGCTACACGAGATTTGGATTTGGACATTGTGTTAGTGTTAGTTGTTGTCTTGTTGTACACAATATTCAAGGATAAGACACCTGTGTTTAGACACGCATACTTGACCCTGCTAGTTGACCAGATATCACACCCTTGCGTAGCTCCGAGCGTAGTATAATTGTGTTTGTGTGTGTGCTAGTGTAATGGCTGATGCTATATTGTATTATACTATATATATAGGACCATTGGATCGTCCTGCCAGACTTCGAGAGCAGGACATTGGTATTGCCCGCTCAGGACCACAGGCGAGTACATTCTCTGATAATTTTTATTATTTAATAATTTCTAAATTCAAGTATTTAAAAATGTTACATCTGATTCTGACACTGTGCTACACGTACTAGTATATAGATTGGATCTGCAGTCATAAGATATTACATTGGTTATCATATTAACATTGTACACGACATTGATATTAGACATTGTACAAGATATATTGGACATTGATCGTGTATCGTAACGTGTCATGGTTGGATCTACCGTACTAGTTGGGGGCAGGGCAAATATTAGTAGATTATGTGATCATATCCAACTCTACATGCATCATAGTCGGGTGCATCCTGACCATTACATGCCTCAAAGCCTGTTATATATGATTTGCCTGACCATTACTCGCATTATAGCTAACAAGATAGTTAGCCTGACCTTACATGAATCATAGCTAATCATATGTAACAAGCCTGATCTTGTCCCAAGTCGATCACATGATAGACTGATAATTTAAACACATAGAATAGTTACAGTTCTTTATTTTAGTTTCATATACTATATCACCCATATATGATATTGTAGCTCTTTCTCTTCATTTCATATATGCATTGACTATGCCATATTGTCTATTGCCTGTTCTTTTTGTTATTTGCCACTGCATCTATTTATTGCTTCTCTCAGTATATAACATCATCTATTTATTGTTTTATAGTCCTTATCAATTAACTGGAACTATTATTGGGTTGTACTTCGCTCCATCCTGACTGAAAATATTTTTCCAGACTACGACTTAGAGGACTTGTTTCCGGCATACTTGGAGATTTTGATGTTATTGTTTGCAGGTTAGACTATTTTTGTTGTTTAGACTTGTGTTGTATTTTATTTATTTTCTCTGATATCTTATTGTGCTTTAGTTCTGTGATTGAGTATTTCCATATTATATTGTGATATCTGTGTCTCCTTATGGAGTTGGATATTCGTGTGAGATTGATTAGATAGTGTTGTGACCTAAACAGCGTTCTACTGTCGATGTTGTGGCGTAGGCTGGATGTACCCACGTACTCGTGCCCCTATATCGGGTACGGGTCATGATAGCCTGAATCCTCGATGGTCAAACCACAGCATCCCCTTGCCATGAGGAGCCCTAGGCAGCTGGTAGTCATGCTCCATAGGAAAACTCCAGTACCGTTAGCGTCACTGATAGACACTAAAGAAGATGGGCTGGAAAAGTATATCGCGGCATCTACTAACGTAACATACAATGATGATGTAATCCCTTTAGATGATATACCATATTTCCTCAATAAAGGCTTCTCTTTGAATTGCTCAGTTGTCACGCATTCAGACGTCGCATATTCTTTGGAGCATGGTATAGGTTTACACCTGCATACACAAATAGCTACAGCTGATGCAGTAAGCCGAATCCTCTTTAGCCAAGATCCCTGTTTAATCATTCCAGTAGAGAAGAAAGGAGATAAGCCCATTATTTTTGGAAAAGTCGAAGGTCACTGGAACTTTGTCTTAGAAGTACTAGAACCAGAAAGTGGCAGAATGTAACTTCACCGCTACAGCATACAGATTGCGCGTATCCTCCAGAAGATGGGATACGATCTGAAGAGCGACCAAGGCCTAAATTACAGCAAGGGATGACGCTTACCACTATATCACTTTGCCCCAAAGGGCAATCCTGAAAAATACTACCAACGAACCAGGGAAGGAAGATGAAATACAATCTCACTCTTCACAGTCTTTCATTTGGGACTCCGACATCAACATCAAGGACGTACTCAAGCAAATATTATCCATCAACATAGTATCATCGGATCCAGAAGAGGACAACGAGTACTCTACCGAACTCTTTGTAGTAGAACCGTTGGCTCAAAAACTAGAATCTTTACGATTCGAGCAGCAGAACCTCCTACTGAAGATGAAGTTGTGCAAGTTGATCTAGGTGACGATTCTGCTCCTAAGCCTATTTTCATTAGCAAAAACCTCTCGATAGAAGAGCAAAAATCCCTTCTCCAGCTGGTAAAGGAATACATCAATGTCTTTGCATGAAACTATGAAGATATGTCAGGTTTGGATCCGCATATCGTAATGCACAAGCTCAATATCCTACCAAATGCGAAGCCTGTAAAGCAACAACAACGATGATTCTGCCCAAACGTTATGAATGCCATCAAAGCGGAGGTAAATAAGCTAATAGCAAACGACTTTACCCACGAAAAACAATACCCAGATTGGGTAGCTAACATCATCTCCGTCAATAAAAAGAACAGTTAAATTTTAGTCTGCATCGACTTTCATGATTTAAATGCGGCTTGCCCAAAGGATAAATTCCTTCTTCCAATCACGGACGTGATGATCGACAACACTTGTAGCCTCGAGCATATGTCCTTCATGGACGGGTTCTCAGGCTACAACCAAATCAAGATATTTCTAAACGACGAGAATTATACGTTATTTCGGACGCCAATAGGGGTGTTACACCGTAATGCCCTTCGGTCCGAAGAATGTAGGTGCGACATACCAACGAGCTATGAGAACTATCTTTTATGACCATATGTGCAGGATAGGGGAATGTTACATTGATGACATCACTGTCAAGAGTCATTTTTAAGACGATCATCTCTATGACCTGAAGAAGGTATTTGGTCTAATTCAAGCCCACCAGCTTAAGATGAACCCTACCAAGTCATTCTTGGGAGTCTCCAGCGAATTTTTTTAGGATTTATTATAACTTCAAAGAGTATTCACATCGACCCTGAGAAGACTAAGTTAATTCTAGATATACACCCATCAAAGAACCTGCGAGAACTTCTTGGTCACCAGGAAAGATCGGTTTATATTAGGAGATTCATACAAATATCTCCAGACGATGTCGGCCCTTTACTCATCTCATAAAGAAGGGAGTCTCCTTTGTCTGGAAAAAAAGTGCCAGAAAGCATTCGATGATATTAAGAAGTATCTCATGAACCCCTCGGTATTTGTGCCCTCAATCGTAGGAAAACTCTTCTTATACTGTGTCTGTTCAATGGATCATTCCCTCGGATCTCTTCTTGCCCAAAATAACGATGAAGTCTATAATGAAGCTATTTAATATCTCAGAAGTACGATGATAGATGCAGAATATAGGTATAATCCAGTCGAGAAAGAGTGTCTTGCTCTAGTATTCGCTGTCCAAAGACCCGCTATTACTTGATTGGGCAAACCAGCCATGCAATCTCTCGAGTGAATCTTCTCAGAGTCTTCATGACCAAGCCTGGGGTACTTAATTCTCGCATAGCCACATGGGCAGTTCTACTATCACCCTTTGATATGGTGTTTGTCCCGAAGAGGCTGTCAAGGGTCAAGCATTGGCCAACTTTCTGGCAGCTCATCCAGTATCGAAGTCTTTAAAGCTCTACGAAAAAATTCTCAACGAGGTGTTAGAGTTAACACTGTTACGACATGAGGGTCGGTTTGGCGAATGTTCTTTGACGGTGCTTCCCGTATAGGGCCCAAAGGTAATATCGTCATCGAAGTAGGGATAGTATTGATCTCTCTCGATGACCTAGTCATCCATCGCTCGTACTTGCTTACGGAGATGTGTACCAACAATATGGCAAAGTACAACACTTTCATCATTGGGCTTCAGCTGGCTAAACAACTATAGGTTGATTACCTAGAAGCCTATGATGACTCCAAATTAATAGTCACTCAAGTCCATGGCGAGTACAAAGTCCATCACGAGGACCTACTCCCTTACCACCAACAGGCCGTCGACATGATTTCCACTTTCCTAAGATTCTTCATAGAATATGTGCCTCAACTAAAAAATATTAAAGTTGATGCACTCGTCGGCCTCGCCGCTTCTTTAGCAACTTCAATCAAAACCCACATATTGATCAAAGTGGTGGGTCAAGAACTGGTCTGCCCAAGGAACAACTTATGCTTGAGTCTAAGCCACTCTATGGATATAGATACCAATGTCAAAGATTGGAGACTCCCTTTTATGGACTATGATGTCTACGAAATCCTTCCAGATGACCCGAAGGAGGCCACTTCTGTTAGAAGATATTTTATCTGGTTCTACTATGATACAGCTACTAAGATGTTGTACTATCGTTCCTCTGACGGGCTCCTGCTATAATGTCTATCAAACGCAGAAGCAAAGCAAGCTCTTCGTTAAGCTCACGATGGTGTATGTGGTGCTCACCAACCCGGTCCTAAGCTTTAGGACCGCCTTCGATGCATGGGCTATTATTGTCCAACGATGGTGGCAGATGCCGTCAATTATGCGAAGAAGTGCAGGATGTGTAAAATCTATGCCGGCTTCATTCACCAACCCTCGAAGTTTCTACATCCGACTATTGCGTCTTGGTCGTTCAAGGCCTGGGGTATGAACATCATAGGACGATCCATCCACCTTCGTCTTAGGGGCACAGGTCGATCATGACTATCACCGACTACTTCTCTAAAAGGTCGGATGTTATTCTGCTAGCAGAGGTAAAAATGTCCAACGTGATCAGTTTCCTTAAATATCACATCATTTATCGCTTAGTCTTGCCTCATAGGATCATTCATGACATTGCTCCACAATTTGTAAGCCATACTTTCTTCTATTTTGCGATAAAAAATGAATCCAAAATATAGCTTCAACCACCTACAATCCAGCAGAAAATGGATTAGCCGAAGCATTCACGAAGACAATCATCAAGCTACTCAAAAAGTGCGTTTCAACCAACAAACGTGACTAGAATGAGAAACTGGTCAAATATATGTGGGTCTACCATATAACCGTTCAAACTCCGACATGAAGTATACAGTTCTCTTTAGTCTACGGAAACGAGGTTGTGCTGCCTTTGGAGACCCAAATCCTTCTCTCTGGGAAGCCCTTATTAACCTGCTAACCGCCAAAGACAACCATTGTCGACGTCTAAAAGAGTTGGAGCTATATCAACATGACTCTCTGGGGCCTTCAACAAGAAGTTGAAGGAAAAGACATTCCAGGTCGGCGATCTCATCCTAACCATGAGGAGATCGATGATCTTGACGCACAAGAAGGCAAAAAAATTCCAAATTAAATAGGAGAGTCCCTTTGTAGTAGAGATGGTTTACTCTAAAGGGGCGTACAGACTTGCTAAGACTAATGGTGACTAGCTCATGATGCCAATCAATGGCAATATCCTAAAGAAATACTATGTCTAATTTAGGCACATACAAAAAAAATTCATATCTATCCCTAGTAGAGGGATATAAAAGTGTATTTTTCATAGCTGATGTCTTCCCCATCCAATTATTTCTATCTGCAGCATACGGATAAATTTGTTATCCATACTCAGGAGTCTTGAGTACGCAATGGGTAACAGATCCTCAAAACTTCTCTAAGGCAAATAGTTTACGTCCACATCACCTCTGAACTATGAGTCTTTCTTCCTGTCAAAATAAGATAGTCACGTCCATACTACCTCTTACTTGTCCCTTTTGCTATTTTTCTTATCTCTATAAAATATCACATCATGTCTGCATCTAGCTACAAGCTTTATCGCCTATCAGTTTTACACCAAAGTATCCCTACCATCGTACATGATGTCTCTGCCAAACTTTACTGACAGAACTACTCTAACCTATCATGTTTATACTACCTCCAATAGGGCTTGGTTTTATTGTCGTTATGATGTTATACTATGTCTATACTACCTCTGGTATGATACTCACAACCACGATAACCACAACAACAAGAAAATTTCTAAACAGGAAAGTGGGAATTTTTTTATTAATATTCAAGATCATGAGTACACTAGAAAAGAAGGAGATCCCACTGTGGTGTTTCTGGTACCAACACGTGTAAAGCCGGTAGCTCAATGCATTCTGGATCATCAATTCAGTAGACTCCTCAGTGTAAACCACAATACATAAAAAAGAATCCATACCAATGGATAGCAAAGGAGTTTGTAACACAGAGCCAAGCCTACAGACCCAACTCTGTCGTGTGAAAGGACGCGACTAGAAGTCTCGGTTGGGATAACTAGCCCTACCTCTTCCACGGAGATGTGCCGCTAGGATTTAACCCGAGATCCACCCATGCCATCGAAGGAGAACTCTCGCCGTCAATGCATCTTCAGGATGAAGCCCTTCGGCAATGACCATGCACGTCAAGCCAAGAAGAATGCCTACGCATGAACTAAAAATTTCTCGCTCATGCAAACAGACAGTACCGAAGTGTCCTTGTGTCCCAAGAATGGAGAGTCAAAAGTTTTGCTCCTTACCTCCACCAATAGCAGCTAGATGGTCAACCATCAGAGGGAGAGGATCTATAAACCACTCGACCGATCTCCCCGCACTCGGCTTTCGTAGAGACATTAGGTAGAGAAGAAAAACAATATTCTTCCTCTTTCCTATTCCTCTATTTATAGGCAAGAAAGCCATTAATGGCTTCAGAGTAGTTAGGCGTCCAAATCATGGAATGAATCTGACAGCATGTGAGCAGCTAAGTGACCTTCCATGCGCCAAACGACTAGATGCGTCAAGAAGGAAAATGCTTCACACATGCGCTAAAGCAGCCCATGTGCCAATTTTCTTCATGCTTCTGTTCAAAGTATTCCAAACTTAAATCTAATAAAGTTTTTAGAAACTTTGAACGGGGACTTATAAAAGCATGAAAAATCTATATATCACGACCCGCACCCGATGTAGGGATGCAAGTCGGAAACAATGCCCAGCCTACGCCGTAGAATCGGCGGTAGAACGCTATCTTGGTCTACTATACTATCTAAAATCTCACAATAATATGAAGTCTGCCAATAAAATATCAACACAAAACTCAATCACATTCTAAAGCACGAGAAGATATCAAGGAAGTCTAATATAACTATCCATTCAATATATATAAACAATAATAGAAACAATATCCAATCTCATACTCTATGCCGAAAACAAATCCGGTACCAAAATGCTAAAGAGACTAACTATGAAAACTAGTGATCCGAATAAACCTTTTGGCAATCACTCCAGAACTAGTGGATCCAAGTCTACACCATCTATAAGTCAAAGTCCATAGTATGTCGGACACCAATCTCTCGGATCCTCTAAAAAATATTTTCCAGTCAGGAATGGAGTGAAGTACATACCTCTGAAAGCAGTTCCAATAACATAATCGAGCATATTTAACAAGCAATAGAAAAAGGATACAAAATGCACAAGTAATAAGAATATACAATACAGGAAGAACAGGCAATAAGCACAATAAGAACTGAAAAGTAAATACGGGAAATAAACTGCAAGTAGAAAACAAGAATACTAGCTATATGATTTAGAGTGCAAGTTCGTTATGTGATCGGCTTAGGTTGCACATGAGGTATAAAGGTAACTCCATTATACGTGAGGTGTATAATCGACATGCACATGAGATCAAGAGGGCTTTGATCACATAACCAACTCCTACTCCCCCTCCCCAACCAATACTCTTGGATCCAATCACGATACGTTACGTACATGATCAAGATATAGTCATACTAGCACACGAAATAGTGGATGCACAAGAAGCACATGGAAGTCAATACCCGATGCACACGATGAAATACATGTGACTGGGTACCCGTTGCACACGGTAGGGGATAACTCCTCCTGACAGGATCCATATAGCACCAGTCCGTGAAATCACTGTATCGAAAATCAATATATACAAGTCTAGAACATGCATATATATAATATTATGAATTGAAAATAATCAGAGAAATGTACTCGCCTGTGGTCCAGAGCAATGAATGTCAAACTATTCGAACTGGTGTCACACAGACCTATATATGGAATATTGCATTAATATAAGGTTCTGGAAAGAAAATAAGTTAAACTAGTCAACTTCTAGGTCAACAAGTCAATTCTAAGTCAAAAGTTATACTAGGTCAACTCTAAGCCAAACCGATCAAACTATAGTCAAACTATGGTCAACTCTAAGTCAAACCGGTCAAACTATAGTCAAACTATGGTCAACTACCTATTTTTAGGTTGCATAAGTCTAACTCAAAGATATTGGGCTCACACACTATGAATCTAGGCCATACAAGCTACAACTTAGGATACTAAGATACCGTATCTCAGGATACGCAAACAATAGGTAAATATCACATATCTATAATAAAGTAATATTATATATATAAATTATAATTACAAATGCTAAATGATTATCATAGTTTTGAACCAACTTGGTATCGCAATAGTAAACCTCTATCTTGATACCCAATCCCAATACCTTGGATATCCTTAATACCTTGGCATTTACCTTGGTATCTCAAGGTAATGTCACTCTAGTATATATATATATATATTAACTATCCAACTATAACTATAAACTACCATGTATTTAGTATTTATATCATACTATATACCTTATTTTAGTCACCTTAATACCAACCCATAATTAGTTTACAACTATCATATTACTATGCCAATACCTACAACTCATACCTTAGTATATCTTGATACTTACCTTGGTATCTCAAGGTAATTGCCAAAACTTTATATATGTACTTACTACCCAACAATAATTACATATATCAGTCCAATATAACTCTAGTATGTACTAATAGAATAAATACTAACTACCAACTACACACTAACTATTAATACATATATATATACATACATACCTAAAAATATATAATATATAAAAGATACTCATAACCATTGATAACTAAAATATACTAACTTATTCAATAATATTATGTGCTACAACTAAATATATACATATATAGTATAATACAAATAGCAATTAGGAACATATTTATATATATATTAATTACCATATATATATTTAAATACATATATATAATCTACCATATATATTTATATAATATATATTTAAATACATATATATAACCCACAATATATATTTATACAATATATATTTAAATACATATAATCCATAATATATATATTTATACAATATATATATAAAACTATATATATAACTATACATACACTTATACATAGTAAATTGTATAAAATACCACATAGTAACATACACACACATACATATTAATATATATATATATATATATAACTATACATATATGTATACGTATATAAAATTATACACTATATAAATATATTACAATATATAATATAACTATATATATAACCACATATAAATATATCTACTATATTATATATACATATACTGCCACTTATATATATATATCTACATGTAGAAAAATAGCTACATAATAAATATATACATATAGTATATGCATAGGTATATAGATCTAAGACACAACATTACATAAATATATATACACAATATTATATATATATATACATATATATAATTATACTTCTCCATGAAATAAGAACACAAAAGAATTAGATCTAGAATTAAATTGTACATACATGGACCGTATCACCCCGTATCCCACTAGATTTAGGATACGCATGCGACACGAGTCCACCACACATCCAAACGTACCCCGAAGGACACGAACAAGTCATATATATTATTTATGAATAATACAAAGAGTCAAATATAAATCTACATGTCCGTGTCAAAATGTGACATGCTCAAAGTCCCGTATCGGAGAAAAAATCTCCAAATTAACACGTATCACCAAATTGATGGGATACGACCTACACGTACCCAATTATGGATATGATACTAGCCCC
This sequence comes from Iris macrosiphon, assembly GCA_036927795.1. Taxonomy (NCBI): domain Eukaryota; kingdom Viridiplantae; phylum Streptophyta; class Magnoliopsida; order Asparagales; family Iridaceae; genus Iris; species Iris macrosiphon. The sequence continues at coordinate 94,479,947 of JAYESA010000006.1, read as the reverse complement.
AAACACACAAGCACATGCCAAATTAATCCATAGGACCAATTGACACACACAACAAATGTCAATTTCGGAATTTCCCAAAGATTGACAAAAAAAGTACCATAACTTTCTCAATAGGCCTCTTATGAACACAAAACAAAAACCTATGGGTAACCTATGCATATGGGTTAATTTTTTATGGTTAAATCTTAGATTTAGAACCTAAATTAAGGGAAAAAAACTAAATTATACCTATTGGGAGATGGATTCCGAATGAAACCTCCAAAATTGATAAAATTGGCCTCCAACTTGTAGATCCTTGCTCCTCTTTATAGATCCATGATTCCTTCTTGTAGATCCTTGCTCTAATAGCCTCCAATGGTGATTTGGAAAATAATTGGGTGGAAATTTGGTAGGAATTTGGTTGAGAAAATTTTCTAGATCTAGATTTGGAATAAAAAATAAAGAGAGAGAAAGTTTTCATCCCCTTTATATAGGCCTCACTTGCCCCCTCCCTCAAGCTACTATGTAAAGTCTAAAATACTCCTTGGGACCTCTCATGAATAAATTAATTAAGGAGGGAAGCTTCTAGTCTAATGGGTTTAACATAATTAATCCTCCTCCTAATAATTGGGCTTCTAATTATTGGGCTCAATTCTAACTAGAATTAAATATTGGTCCATGAGTCTAAACTAAACTAGTTGGTCCACTAACACAAGTCAAAAAATAAATCTAACATGCTAATAATAAATAAATAATATAATAAATAAAATTCAACATGCACAATATTTAATTAATTATCAAATTACTAAAATATCCTTTCCTAGAAAATATGGTAGTGACACTATATCATGCATAAAAGTGATCAAGAGCCATACGCCAAAGTAATCAAGTGCCATGTGCCATAGTAATCAAGAGCCATGTGCCGAAGTGATCCAAAGCCATGTGCCTTCCCCAACATAGGTAGTGTTCCCATGTGCCAGCTTTGTTATGCTCTACTACTACCCCATTGGTCTCCATACGCCACGGGGACGTATTCCCAAGGTGCAATAAAAATCATCATAAACTAGGATATGACACATGTCACAATTTTTATGGGCATCATCAATCCCAGATCTTGAATCACCACGTGGCACCCTATGGCAACATGCGCCACTATACGACAACATGAGATGCACGCGTGCATGCCTTCTCAAGTCTATAAATAAGGGGCACATCCCACACAAAAAAGAAGAAAAAGAGAGGAGAAGAAGACAGAAGCACTACAAGGGACACCTATTGAGTCGTATACACAAGCTCCCTGAAGCCTCGTCACCCCCTTGGTCCCAGATCGTCAACGGAGTAAAGGAGCCGATGTTGTTCTCGATCTCCACCGTCACACTTGTCCAAATTTTTATTTTTTATTTTACCTAGACTCTACTCATTAGAGGTTCTTTTGTACTATTTTTCTTTTCCTAATCAATAAAAAAAGTTTGTTCAAGTTTATCTCGAGTATTGATTTGGCGATGTCGGAAGTACTCAAAGGGTAAAACTGCTATAACCGTCTAGGTGAGATGCACATGAGAGCATCACCAGTACTTTAGGATGGACATAAAAGATCTTAATAGACACTTCCGTAAACTTTACAAACACTAAAGGCTCTGTGTCGTGGAAGCTAAAGCAAATTATGTAAAACACCAAAGCTATGCTACAGAGACTAAGGCAAATTATGATAAATCATCTTATAGAACGGTGTATACTCTCCCCTTCCATGCAAGCTTATGTCTCATATGCATAATACACAAGATCATGATCTCTATCTAGCATATCAAATAATAATAATCTAGGCAAATATGGATATAATGTCACTAGTCCTAATACCTATATAGAATATAGTCACCAAGAAAATGTCAAGAAGGATTCTGCCACATGAATGTCATGTCAAGTTTCTCAAGGTCTGAAGTGCAAAAGAATATAAGCACAACTTATGGGTTCATGGAGTTCTAACTATCGATACCCGACTTCTCTGACCAATGTCGGCACCCGAATTTTGTTCGGACGCCAAGTATCGACTAACGAACCTAGGGTAACCAAGTATATCAGCAATCAATATATAAAAATAATATTTGTATAACATATATAATACAAAAAACTATAGTTCGACATGGCAAGGTACACTTGCTAGTATCCGGATGCTCCATAGTCGTTTGCACGATGCCATGTCGGAAGGTGCTGCAAAACCCAAGTGCCCTGACAAAAATACTTAAATTAAAATCTAAACATCTCAATACTCTTCTACATGATGCTAGTTAGGGAATTGTCGCCCAAACACCAACAAGTTCTTGGTGTTTGTGCCAACAATCATACGCATGCATAGCGTTGGAACTTACAATTTTACACGTCTCATGATATGCTATAAAACACCATGAGAATCATGGATATTAATTTATATACATATACTCCTAGGCACACATTTATATACATATATACATATATATATACACACACACACACACACACACACACACACACACACACACGTATATCAATCATACATGTGTGTGTGTGTGTGTGTGTGTGTGTGGCACACACACACACACATATATATGCTTGATATATATATATATATATATATATATATATATATATATATATATATATATATATATATATATTCTAGGATATTAAACCTATTATACAACTAGGGTTTTAAACCAACTTAATATATATATTGGACAAAAAATTATGAGTTCTACATAGAATGGAGAAGTGTATCTAGAATACTAACAAAGTATATATATATGAGCATGTTAAATAGATCAAAACTTGAGTGGATAGGATATGTACCCAACGCGATTATGGTAGAGGCTTACGGTACGATTCTGACCTTTTGGTGTATCAAACGATGTCCAAACTTCTTGGAACTCGACGGGGTGCTAGAGGGATTCAATAGGAAGGGGTTCTTGATCTTGGAGGGGGGTTTCACAGTGATATGCATGGCTACACAGCAGCAACTGCTGCTTGGGTGTGGTCGACCGTCATGTGCAGTGGGGATTTGAGAAGGTTTTAATCCTATGTTGGAGATTATTTGAGAGCCTAATATGGCATGCAAGGGTTCCCTAATCAATGAGACTAAAATTTACGTACATAATTTTTGGTTCTAAATGAGGTGCATAGATGGTAAGTGCAATAATTGGTTTCTAAAAAAATAGAAAATCTGAATTTAATTCCAAAAGATTGAATTATGTGAGTTTGTGTATGCAAATAGGCGTATGGATTTGTTTTAGAGTAGGGAATGGATGTGGAGCATTGTCCATGAGTCATAGAAAATGGTTCAAGGGTTTGGGTTGGGTGGTTGGACGCGGTTGAGTGCGATAGAACATAAGATGTCGCTTAAGGCAACAAAGTAAGTAACGGTGGTTTATAGTTTTTATGGAGCATGCGGAAACTCAAATAAATGTAACATAATTATCATGGACTTAGTAGGTCCAGTTAGGCTCATGAATATTAAATTTGTCGAAAGAATTGAGTTGGTGGTGAGTATTAAAATTGTCTGCAATGAAAAGAGTTTAAGTGTCATTTTCCCATAAATACGTCACAAAAGTTGTGTGACTAATACAAAGCATGGAAATGTAAATTTGTGAGTAACAGTCATGACATGAGCCTAATTTGACTCGACTAAGTCTAGCATGCAAAGTTGGTTGGAAGAAAAAGACTAGTATAGTGCTCAAGATTTTAAGATCATGGTGATAAGTATCAAAGGTTTAAGAAAATATCCCATACATATTTTGATTAATAATAAACCTATTTAATAATAAAAATAAATTATATTTGTTTTCAAATACCAAGAATAACCCTTCATAAAAACCAGAGGGCTTACATCCACCACCATAGCATTCTTGCCGTTGTTACAGTTCTGTTGGAATTGCCTGCTCCCATTAGGATTGACTTTTTGGAAGCCCAGTTGGTTGAAGTTTGCTTCGTGCTCTTCAACAGTTTTGGCCGCATCGATTAAGGCTGCCCAGTACTTAAATTGGGTAACTCTGAGGCAGAACTTGATTCATGGTAGGAAAATTTTCCTACATGTATATATGAGCAAGGCTGCTAGAATAGCTTGAGGGCAGTTGAATGCCAGTCTACAATAGTGTTCGATAAATTCCTTGGTTGACTCCCCTTCCTTCTTCCTGGCATTGATTAAGGAAGTTAAGTTGAAGCTGATTTCCTTCTAGTAGAAACTGTCATGCCCCAATTCCAAAGAATCTAAAGTAGCCACGGGCGTGATGCAGTACAAGCCTAGATTGCACTTGTATAAGGGGTGCTGTAAAAAAAGCCCCTCTTCTAATTTTTCTCTTTAGGAAAATAAGACTCGATAGACAAATATAGCAATTAAATCCTTCCGCAATATATGACTCGATCAAAATAACCCCTACTATCTATAAACCGTCAGATTTGACCGTTAGTGGCTGTTATATATATATATATATATATATATATATATATATATATATATATATATATATATATATACCTAAAATATCCTTTCCCTCTTCCCCATTCTCCCCCTCCCCTCCCTCACCCCCCACGGTGGTGGCATCCTCCATCCCCCTTCTTCTCCCCGCGCGGCCATCCTCCTCCTCCTCTCCGCACGACCACCTCCCACCTGCATCCCCCTCTCCTCCTCCTCCCCTCCCCCCTACCGGAGAGAAAGAGAAAGAGAGAGCGGAGAATGGGAGGAGGGATAAAATTATCATTTCAGGCATATTTTAACATTTGTTAACGGCAGAATTTAAAATTGGCGTAAACTGAGCCAAAATAAAAATATGAGGGTTTTTAAAGCCAGGGGTCTTTAAATGCAAAAATGCAAATCTAAGAAGGTATTTTTTGTACTTTACCTCTTGTATAAGGCAAGAAGATAGACAAGTAATGGCATATATCTGAAACATCGACATTGCAGCAGAAATAAGCAAACAAATTAAAGTCACAATAGAATAAATTGAAAAAAATCTCTTTATTGATTATAATATTTGAGTTCATGGCTTACAACAGTTTACAAAGCTTCTTAATTAGAACAGATACTTTACTAATTGGCTTACATTGATACTTGTCGTCTTGGCATATAATCTCACTGATACAAATGAATTACAATATTTCTTACAATATGCCCTTTATAACAGAAGATACATCCTTTGGAAGAAGATCTTCTACGCGCCCCAACAATGCATCAATGCCTCAGGATAGTTCTATCCACTCCCCCAAGTTGAGTACCTAGGGATGCCCACAAATGTAGGTCAGTACATATCGCATACTGGTGAGCAGAAAACTAGCCCACTCACCTAAACCAACACTAAGTAATCATGTGAGAAGAATGCATATTAATTTAGTAATATTTCTATTAAAGACTAGGTTCATTTTAATGTTCAGTATATCCAGCACCATAATAAAAGCATGTTATGTAAGCAACATTTTATATTGAATTAGTAAAATTATATCATATCGCATAATAGCGATTCTTACCAATAACCCATTTGTCATATCCCCGAAAACAATGATTAACTATAAAATAAGCATTATAAATTAATTCTACTTCGAGATATTAAGCCTGCATAATGTTCTCGTTAGCATGCAGCCTAACTATATGAGGGTCATTGGTGTTATTTCACCATTTACGACTTTTACCAAGGTATGGAGTATACCTCCTCAGAGAGGTAGCTAGCCTCCACTGAGAATCCCGTAGTACCTCGTGCCTGTAAGCACGTCCGAATGTTTTTCCCTAGCTTGAAGCGGTACACGGTGCCCCGGGTCCAGATCAAGGAAACTTACTACCTTGTGAACAAGTTATCCTTGACCATGCAAGGTTTATGCAAATAAAATCTTAAGCATAAATTGCTCGATAAAGATATGTAAGTAAAGCCCCACATTATCAATCTTTCCTATTTTACTTATTCTCATATCGATTGGCTACTGTAAATCCCAAGTCGATAGTACTAGCATTTATCATTCATGTATATCTTTATTTATAGCAATATTGAATACAAGGCATCTCTATCTTTATGTGGGTTAGAGCAGCATATTGTTATAAAATATGATAAGGTAACACTAGCATTCATTTTATTAGGATATTAAGGAGTAGAGGAGAAGGGACATATCCACTCACATCTATAAATATGGCATGTATGACTCGATCCCAAGTATGCCTAAGATTCGCCATAAATGATCTGACACGATGCACAATCTTCTAACTTGGCATAACCATACCCTGGAACCACGCTCCAGAAAATATTCCACCTGACATCACGATTCTTCCACAACTTGTAACCCATATGTCTGATCCGTCTAGAACTTCAGCGTAATGCCTTTACGTGGAGTGGGACATAATATACCATACATAAAAAGTTTTGTCCTCAAAATTTAAAGAAATTACTCTATCCACAACATCACTTAAGTCACCAAACGAAATATTTTTAGCCCACTGTAGGTTACTATATCATTTTAATCCCTTATCAAAATTGCTCATTCATGAATTTTGTATACTTATGTATTCAATCCCATCATCTTGTTTCTTCCCAAATTATTTGTTCATGTTCCTCAGTTCACCAATTATTCTTCTGCAGCTCCATTTGACTTTCGTTTACCACTTTGCCTGGATTATACATATATTTTAGGTATCCCTGAAATATACTGCACGCAGCCAATGCTAATGCTTAGAGAAATCAAACGACTACCCATGTAACTTTATTCTACAATACTAGTCATTTAATACTTTTGTCCAAGATGTTCCTTATCATTGATTTCCCATAACTCCAAGTCCTTGCGATACTTGCTCGATCAATCCCATTAGTATCTTTCCAATATGTTGCAATCAAGTTTCGATCTAAGCACTTCTCAATATTCACCAATGTCCTTTCGGTCCAGCATATATGCAAATCTTTTATCTTATTTATATTGTTCCTTCATATAACTAGTTGCCACAATCGCTATCTTCAAATTCACCAATATAAAATTCTCTGAGACTACCAGGTTAGGCTACTAGCCCAAGCACGATACTTTAATCATTCTAAACAAAATTGATAGTAACATAAATTTTGATCAATTTGTATTGCAATATTTATTCTTCCAATGCCAATTCTGTCATTCACATCTCTTATGAATATTTTGACCATCCGTCCTATTATTTTGATCCATCCAAAATTTATTAATCCCAATAAGGATATCACCAGCTGTCTCTTTATTATGATCCAAGTATACTTATAATCGTTCTGATGGTTCATCAATATTTTATTTCTTTCTATTTAACTTCCAGCAACTTTTTCCCAACGTTAGTGACATCAAAATTTTAATGAATCCATAGTTCCCTTTGATCGTATCGCGGTCCATGCCACAAGTTTTATTATATACTTTAATAATCTTAATCCGTCTAGTACACAGGTCATATTAGCTACATTATGTATCAAGTTTCTCTTCCCAACGTATAAAATTCCTATCAAAATCCTCGAGCGACAATTTTTATCTTTTATCCCAATTTATTCTTCATTCCAACTTGATTCCCAAAAAAATTATTCCAAGATAATCTAACCAACTGAACCAACTATTTGTTAGGATAGTATGCGTACTTTTGAAGTCGTGTGGGGACTGACAAAGTTTTAGTAAGAATGGCACTGCGTTGTACTTCTAGGAGAATGGCACTGCGGCGCACTTTTGAAGGAGAATGACATTGCGGCACAATTTTAAGGAAAATGGCACTATGGCACACTTTTGAAGGAAATAACACTGTGACGCACTTTTAAAGGAAATGGCACTATAATACATTTTAGTAAGAATGGCACTACGACGCACTTTTGAGAAGAATGGTACTACGGCGCATTTTTGAGGAGAAGGGCACTGAGGCACACTTTTGAAGGAAATGGTACTGAGGCGCACTTTTGAAGGAGTTGGAGATGCGGTTGGGTCACTAAACGATAATCTGGGTCTGTGTGCCGTATCTTCGCTCTAATGATGACCTCTGACGCTTCGGTTTCTGCCTTTGTCCGCTGTCAGTCTGCTGCTTTAAATAATGAGAGAGAAAATCGTTTGTGTGCCATCTTTCATAGCATTAAGAAAGTGTGCCACTTTTTTACTCTCTGAATAGTGTGCCATCCTCTGAAATTAATGGAAACTGGACCAAAGTAAGAAAATATACGTCTTTCTTCTGGGACAAGTAGAAAGTGCGCCATTCTTCTACTATTGGGTTTATTTGTGAAAAACTACGCCATCTATCTGAGGCTCACTTTTTGTTCTTCTATATGAACCCCTTCAAAGTTTTTGAATTCGTTCAGATGAATTCAAAATTACTTTTAATTAGAAGTATAAAAGTTGTTGAGTTATTTTGTGCGTACATAATTGACAGAATCCTAACGGGTTTGCTGACATGGCTGACATGCATGTATCTTTGCCTTGCTCTTTTCATTTTGACACGGTCTTTGAGGAGATGTAGAAGACTTTTTCGGAGATGCGGACTGCTTTTTAGGAATAATTTTTGAGAGATATTCCATACTTGGCATGTATTCTCTTACAAATAGGAGCAAAACTTTACTAAGCATTCTCAGACTTATCTCTTTATTGTTGTGAGACTTGAGCATGGCTACTGCTAAGTGGGAGTCTATAAAGATGACTGTAGTAGTATGGCTCCATTGGCTTTGCTATTCGTCGAGAAGACTCAAGAGGAGACGCTTCTCAATGATAGAATGGAGGCTCGTCTGGAGATCGTTGCCGCTGAGCTCTTTCTGTGATGGAGCATGGAAGGATATCATAGGCTTTATCATTCGTGTTGAACAAACAAGTTATCTAGAAGACTGTTCGTTGTCGTCAAACCTAGCTCAGTGGAATCACTCTCTTAATATGGCTATTGTGCTGATTAAAGGATTGGGATTATAATCCCAAATATGGCTTCTAGTGGTGGCGCTGGATGGCGATAGCGGAACAGCTTCTGTTGGACTAGCCATGTCCTCTATCGAGTTTGACAGAAATAGAATCGTTCTAATTTAAACGGGCCCAGTCATATATAGCATCCTAGCCCACATCATAGATTTCTTTTCCATGTACCATGGTTTGCACTGTGGAGACCATTTCTTTTGCGCCAATATTTGGAGCCGATAGGACACAGAGATGGGGATGGCTCTGTGATAGATCTCCATCATATAAAAATTTGGGTGTAATAGATTTCCAAATGTATATTCATGATTTTAGAATGAAAATCAAGTTGTGATAGATCTCCATCATATATAATCATGATTTAAGCTTCAATAAATTTTTAGCTTTGACTTCATTGTGCTGCATGTGTGTTGTTGACTGAAGGCTTTGGTCGAAGTGCGCCAAAAAAGACTGAATACATAAAATTTCCTATGCCATCCTACTGATATGTGCATAAGTGCATGGTTTGTCTCGCATATTCTTGTAACTTATCTAGTCATGCGCACTATGCAACATTTTTTGTCAATCGGACGAATGTACGCACATGGGAATCCCCGAAAAAACATTATCATTTTTTTATTTTTTATCAATAAAGAAATATTGTTTTACCTTAGTGATACTTACAAATCGAGACCCATTGAATATATGTCTGCTCAGAGGTATTATGGACATGACAAACCCTGATGGAAAATTTGGTAGATGTATCACTCGAGGTATACTCGTGCTGAATACAAATGATAAATTTTAAAGGATATAATACTACTAGAGGTAATGTGGACTTGATAGTTCACTAGTTTACTCCACTGGGGAAGAGAAGAAAGAGTAGTTCAAGGACAAACTATTATCTTCTCTTTAGGGGATAACAAATTAAATATGATTCAGAGGTAATATGGACATGAATCACATTACACTTATTGACTGGTGAATAAATATGTAAGATTATTCCCAACCTAACTGGAGATCAGGAATAGGATATCCTTAAAATAAGTGGGCTTTAAGAATAGAATATTTTAATTGGAGAGGATCGTTTAGGTGGTCACAATGAGAGTATATTGTTGGATTTGAGTATTGTCTCACTGGAGAACTTTGAGGACCCATTACCCATGTCTTATTCAAAAATAAATATAGGTAATAGTTTGAGAGGACGTGTGGGCTATGAGTTACTGGGGATTAAATAAAATGTATCTTGCTTTAATCTGCTGGAGATGGACAAGAATATGGCCTGCTTAGACATAACACTTCTTGAGAAATTTTCCATTGATAGGCATCATTATCAAGTCTCCATTAGGCTTACCAAGTCTGTAGGCTCCGTTGGAGAATATTGTCTCCACCACATAAGGACCTTCTCATTTAGACTAGAATTTGCCTTTGTTCTTATGGTTTGTGATCATAGGTCTCCTCATTGAAAGGCCCAATTCACCGACCTGGAAAACTCTTTCCTTGACCTTACGATTAAAAGCTCTTGAAATACGGGCTTGGTATAGTTTAATACGGTGTTGAACGTACATGCACTTTTTATCCAATGCTTCTAATTCTTGCAGGCGTAATCAAACATTATTCTCTACCATTAGCTTATTAGCAATAGCTATTCTGAGAGAAGGTATCTGGATTTCGAGTGGAATGACCACTTCACATCCATAGACCAGAGAGAATAGTGTATAACCTGTTGGAGTTCTAACTGTCGTATGATAAGCCTATAAATATTCTCGAGTTTCTCATTCTAATAGTATTTATTGGATGAGACAAACTTTTTAAGAAATTTGATTATGGTCTTGTTGAAGGCTTCTGCTATGCCGTTGACTACTGGATTGTAGGCCGTAAATACTATATTATGGATTCGATTCTTGTCACATAACTAATAGAATGTTTGACTGGTAAATTGTGGCCCGTTGGCATGTATTATCCTCCGGAGAATACCAAAACGATAGATAACATGGTGTTTGACGAAGTTAATTACGTTAAATATTTTATCTTCGATAATTGGGACTGCTTTTGCCTATTTGGATAAATATTCGATTATTGCAAGTATAAAACGATATCCTCTAGAAGAATAAGGGCTGATTGGACCAATAATATTCATTACCCAACTATCAAAAGGCCAGGAGGCAGTTGTCGGGTGTAAGACCTTTGCTGGTTAGTGGATAAAATCAACATAAATTTGACATGATCTATATTTATGGGCAAAATCTACGACATCTTCCACCATGGTGGGCCAATAATAACCTATTCTACTGAGGCGGTCTTGTAATTTAGGAACTGACTGATGTGCTCCATATATGCCATCATGAGCCTCACGGAGCAATTGCCTCGCTTCAGGGTTGAAAAGACAATGTAGCAGCAATCCATCATAAGAACGACGATATAATATCTTAGATGAGGCATCATAGAAGAATCAGAGTGAGCGCCTTTTGATGGAAGTAGCTTCTTTCTGTCACTACCATATTTTCTAGGAAAGGGTATTTTGGTTATTTCATAATTAATTAAATATTGTGCATGTTATATATTTATTTATTGTATTATTTATTTATTGTTAGATATTAGTTTATTAATTTAGACTTATGTTAGTGGACCTAACTAGTTTAGATTAGATTCATGGACCAACATTTAATTCTAGTTAGAATTGAGCCTAATAATAAACCCAATCATTAGGAGGATGATTAATTAAGTTAAACCAATTAGACTAGAACCTTTCCTCCTTAATTATTTTCTTCATGAGAAGCCCCACGGGATAATTTAGACATTTCATAGTAGCTTGAGAAGGGGAAAAGCGGGATGACTTATTATTTGAATGGAGAAAAATTTCTCTCTTTTTCTTTTTATTTTTATTTTAAATCTAGATCTAGAATTTTCTTTTCCAAATTTCTTTATTCTCAAATTAAATTCTACCCAAATTTCTTTCTAATTCTTTTCCAAATCATTATTGGAGTCCATTAGAATAAAAAGAAAGCAATGATCTATAATGATGAAGTAAGGATCTATAAGGAGGAGCAAGAATCTACAAATTGGAGGCTCTTTTTACTCAATTTGAAAATTTCATTAGGAATCCATCTCCCAATAGGTATAATTCAATTTCCCCCCTCTAATTAGATTCTAAATATGTATTTTAATTATTAGAAATCACCCCATATGCTAAGGCTACCATAGTAATTGGAATTTGGTTCATAAGAGGCATATGGAGAAAGTTATGTGGTATTTTGTGTCAATTTTGGGAGAATTCTGAGATTGTCATATCTTGTGTTTGTTAATATGTCAATTAGACCAAATTAACATATGTTTGATTGTGTGTGGCTAGTATCGTATCCATAATTGGATACGTGTAGGACATATCCCGACAATTTGGAGATACGGATTGACTTGGAAGTTTTCTTCCGACACGAGGGTTTGAGCATGTCATATTTTGACACGGAAACGTAGATGAGTAGTTAGCTCTTCATATTATTCATAATTATAATTTTAGACTTGCTCGTGTCCTTTGGGATACATTTGGTTGTGTGATGGAGCCGTATCACAAGCGTATCATAGATCTAGTATGATACGGGTGTGATGTACTTTACGTGTTTGTTTTATTTCATTTTAATTCAATTTCCTTGATTGTAGATATTATAGTAATATAATTATAATTATTATGTGAGATATACGTGTATATATATTTATATGGATGATCTATAATTCTTGTTGATGTGTTGGTGATCATGGGAGAGTAGAAGTTAATATGCTTCTCTAATATGGTAATATGTATATATACATATATTATGATATTATAGTTATGTGTGTGTGTGTGTGTGTGTGTGTGTGTGTGTGTGTGTATATATATATATATATATATATATATATGTGTGTGTGTATGTGTGTGTGTGTGTGTGTGTGTGTGTGTGAGCTTGAGAAAACAAGAAACCATGGAAAACAGTAAATAAATAATATAAAATAGGAACAAAAGCAATGAAAAGCAGGAAGGAAAATCAGTGAAAAGTAGCAGCAAATAAGCTGAGAGAAGCAGCAGCAGAAGCAGAACAGAGAAGCAACAGCAGAAGCAGAAGCAGTCAGCAGAAGCAGAAACAGTCAGCAGAACCAGAAAGCAGCGACAGCAGCAACTCAATAAGCGGCAGCTTATTGATAAGCCGATAAGTAGTAAATTAGTATATATATATATATATATATATATATATATATATATATAGGATTAATTAGTTTATATTAATAAGCTAAGTAGTTTATGTATATATTGTAAATAAGTTAGTATATATTATATATATGAGATTTATATATACATAAGCACTAGTTAATATTAGTTAGTACTAATTCTAGATTACCTTGGGGTACACCAAGGTAATGAGAAAGAGATATCTTGGGTACGGGTACTGAATATCAAGGGGTATGTTAGTATATAGTTTAGTATAATATTGTTATAAGTTTAAATATACATATTAATACATATTAGTGTATAGTGAGGTGTATGGGTATTAGTAATATATTAGATATTCAATTACCTTGAGATACCAAGATAAAGTCAATGTATTAGATTTTACTCAAGGTATTGTGTTTGCACATCTAGATGTAGTGTAGGTGGTGTGATACTGCTTTTGATTCAAAGCCAAGGTATCCACATAGCATTAGTTTAGTTAGGACTATCATATATTATTGTTTTTTATACATATTATAATATTTTTATATCTAATAAATTGTATATCTTATGATACGGTATCTTGTTGATTTTTTAGTATCCTAGTATAGCTAGTATGGCCTAGTTACATAGTGTATGTACCCAATATCCTTGAGATGGACTCATACAACCTAGAAATATCTAGTTTGACCTAGAATTGACCTAGTTTGACTTAGAAATGGCTTTATGACTAAGAAGTTGACTAGTTTAACTTATTTTTATTCTAAAACCTTATTTTGATATAATATTCCATATTTAGGTCTTCAAGGTACCGTATCCGACATCTTTGATACTATTTATCGGATTTCAGGCAAGTATATTCTTTGATAGTTTCTCATTTATGATATCCTCTATGTCTCTTGTATTTATTGTAGACATCCTTGATTTCTTGACACGATGGTTACACGGATTGGTATATTCGAATCTCGTCATGAGAAGTTATTCCTTGGTATTTATGGTGTATCTTTTGCAAGCATTATTTCTTGTTTTTCTTGTACATGTACAGACATTGATTCTTGGGAAAACTTGCTACCTACCCGGAGAATCCTTGTCATAACGTACCATAGTTGGATCTACTATATCAGTCGGGGGCGGGGAGTATGTAGTATAGATATGTAATCATACCCTCCTCATGCATGTCTTGTTCCTTGAATAGTGTTAATCATACACCGCACGTATGATTAACCAGGCCATAATCCTTGTGCAAGTTTCCTAGCCGATAACATGTTAAAGCTGGTACTCACTCACTTAGTAGTAGTATTTCTTGTTTATTCCTATGATGCTCATTCTTGTATTTATTTCCTGTATTCCTTTATTGCATATCTCTTGTACCTTTATATTGTATCTTGTATATTCGCTCAATTTACTGTTACATAGTTTATATTATTTATTAGAACTATCGTTAGAGATGTACTTTGCTCCTTTCCTGATTGGATATATTTTTCCTAGATGACACTAAGGTACCCCACTCACTACGGGCCTCAATATGTTGTTGGCTTAGAGCCAGAGACCTTGGTCTCATCCTGACTAAGACAGATGACCCAAGACTCGTAGCATAGTAGTTAGACTCTTTTGTACTAGATTTGTCTCCAGCATTATTATTAGTATTTCTTTGTTTGACTCATTAGATATTATTTGTATCGTGAGCTATATTGTAACTCTTCTGTTCTTTTATCATATTCGTGTAATTTGTTCCTTCTTATAGATCTGTGATTGAGTATTCATAATTCATTGGTGGCATATTTATATCTTGATTGTTAGATAGATAGATTACCCAAATAATATTCTACCGTCGATGTTGCAGCGTAGGCTGGACGTTGTTCAATACTTGTATCCCTACATCGGGTACGGGTCATGACACATTTTTAGTAGTGGCCCATGCAGGTCTTTGAGGTCACAATTAGTGTGATTCGTAGTGGTGCTCTTATTTGAGTGCTATTACGTTCCTATTTTAAGATATAGGATATAGGCTATAGGCTGGGAATACTCAATCACATCTAGGAATTTTTTTTTGATTTATTTCAACTGTTCTTCCTAGATATTGATATTTGATCTTAAACTTTCCTTCTTTGAATGCATTACATCATGTGCCATATTAATTCTTTTCTTTTGCTTTGCCTCAGGATGCCACTTAAGACTAGATCACGACAGAGATGAGCAATTTCTGAGAGATCTGTGACTTTTTGAGGGTCTGCACCAGTCACTTCTTTGGTGATTGGCGTATCAGCTGCGTTTGAGGGTCTACCTCCAACTCAGAGGACTGTTATAGCTGTACCTAAAGGATTTTTACCTCCATCTCCCGTACTGACAGATGCGACTCAGGTGTTCGCATTAGTTTACTAGATGATGGAGGCTCAGAGGGCCCAGTCTGAGGCACACCAGAGTCAGACCGACGTTTTGTAATAGGGAATTGAGAGTGCTCATAAGCTTGCCCTTGCTGCAGTAGAGAGAGGAGTTTCGGTCCAGCAGCAGGTTGTTCCGTAGGTTGCCCAGCTTCGGTCGGGTAATATTCAGGACTTCAAGAAGCTGAAATCTCGGGTCTTCAAGGGGACTGAGGTCATTGTCTACGTTGATGACTGGCTCAAGGATATTGAGCGTCTCATGAGGGTGTCTTATTTTGCGAAGGATCTGAAGGTTGAAGCAGTAGGACTTCAGTTGTTCGTCATTTGCCCGCACTTGGTTCAGGAATGAGCCACTTCTTGCAGATGTGGGGCAGTCTTGGGAGGTGTTCAAGGACCTCTTTAAGAGTTAGTTTTTTGTTCGGGCAAACAGGTTAGACTTGGGGAGGCAGTTTAAGAGCCTTACTCAGGGAAGCATGTTTGTGGAGGAGTATGCCGTAGAGTTCAGTAGGCTGAGTCAATTTATGGAGTATTTGGTGAGGGAACCGAAGATTGAGCTATCCATTTTCGTGAGGGTCTGAACTGGGAAGTGAAGATCCTTATTCAGTCTTTCTATGAGACCTATTCGGAGATACTTGTGGAGGCACGCAAGGTTGAGCGGGACTTGGGCTTGAAATCCAAGAGAGATCGCGATTATTTTCTAGGGGCTAATAGTAGCACAGTGACTGCTAAGCATCCTTATTTTTAGTCCAGGACTTTTCAGCAGCCGCAGTATCACTAGACTTCAGCTAGGGCACCGTTTTACCAAGCACCACAACAGCAGAGACAGTCACAATAAGCTTTCTACCACTTCTGCAAGAAGCTCGGCTATATCTAGGAAGTTTGCAGGAAGAGGTTGGGAGTTTGTTTGTATTATGGTGTCGAGGGGCATCAGCTGAGGGATTGTCCTTCCAACCCTCGTCGTGCAGTTCAGGGAGTAGCTACAGCCCCGAGGACACATGTGAGGCCACCTGCAGTATAGCCGAGAGGACCGCCTCTTCTGACCCAACAGCAATGTTATATCCAGCACCAGCATCAGGGAGGTGCACGTTAGGGATAAGCTTTTTCCATTATGGTCGAGGAGGTCGAGCCCACCGGAGATGTTATCGCAGGTTCTATTATTCTTGATTTTATTCTAGCTTTAGCTTTGTTTGATAGTGGTGCTTCCCATAGTTTTGTATCTATTTTTTTGCTCTGAAGCATCGTTTGGTAGCTGAGGATTTGCTTAGGACCTGCAAGATCATGGCCGTGGGAGGTATTATCCTGGTTAGTGATATTTACAAGGATCAGAGAGTTATTTTGGGAGGTTGGGTGCTGAGTGTGTGTCTACTTGTAATACCACTTTCGAGCTTCGATATTGTACTCGGGATGGATTGGTTGAGTAGGCACCACACTAGTATAGATTATAGAGGAGGTAGAGTTTTGTTTAGCCTGCCCGGGGAGACAAAGTTTGAGTTTGCTAAAGGACCTGCAGAGCAGAGTGAAGGCATTATCTATTGAGCTATGGTGGAAGAAAAGGAGTTGCCGCATCCGTTGATAGCAGAGTTCTTGGATGTGTTACCTGAAAAATTGCCAGGATTTTGCCAGATCGAGATATCAAATTTTTTATAGACTTGGGGTCAGGTGCAGAACCAATTTTACAGCATGTCTATAGAGTGAACAACAGCGAGATGGTCGAACTGAAGAAGCAAGTAGATAAATTACAGGTTAAAGGGTTTATCAAATCCAATTTTTTACCGTGGGGTGCCCCGATATTATTTGTAACGAAGAAGGATTGATCGGTATGCATATACATTGATTATATGGTATTGAATAATCTCACTATCAAGAATAAATATCCATTGCCATGGATTGATGACCTGTTCGATCAATTGAGTGGCGGCAAGGTATTTTCCAAGATAAACTTGAGATCATGCTACCACTAGGTGAAAGTAAAGCCGGAGGATATTCCGAAGACTACTTTTAGGACTCGGTATGGCCAGTATGACTTCATGGTGATGCCGTTTCGGGATACTAATATCCCGAAGGTATTTATGAATTTGATGAACAAGGTGTTCCACCAGTACCTTGATAAGTTCGTGGTGGTGTTCATCGATGTCATACTCATATACTCGAAGACACCAGAGGAGCACGAGAAGCATTTGCGAATTATGTTGGATGTACTGAGAAAGGAGAAGCTGTATGGAAAGCTATCCATGTATGAGTTCTTTCTGGACAAGATAGAGTTCTTAGGACATGTTGTGACTGGTGATGGAATTTCAGTGGATCCAAAGAAGATTACAGCAGTGGAGTCTTGGAAGACCCCGAGTTCTGTGACAGAGATCACAATTTTCTTGGGTCAAACAGGCTACTACAGGAAGTTTATGCAAAAAAATTTGAGTATTGCCGAGCCGATGACTAGACTCACCAGGAAGGATGCCGAGTTTGTTTGGACAGAGGAGTGGCAGGTTGCTTTTTAGGAATTGAAGACGAGGTTGATGTCTGCTCCTATTTTGATGTTGCCATCAGGGTCTGGAGGTTTCACTATTTATAGTGATGCATCGGGAAAAGGGCTGGGTTGTGTTCTTCAGCAAAATGGGAAAGTGATTGCCTATGGAAAAGGGCTGGGTTGCGTCCTCATGAGAAAAACTATCCTACCGACGATTTGGAGTTGGCAGCAGTCATCTTTGCAGTGAAGTTATGGAAATACTATTTGTACGGAGAGCGTATGGAGATCAGCCATAGGAGTTTCCTTGAGCATTCATTCCTGGATGATAGTTGCTTACTATTTTGGGACTATTTCTTTATTGCTTAGTTGTATTCTTTCATTATTCTTTTGTACATATTTTTGTGGATTGTTCTCCACTGGATATTCTTTATAGTAGATTCTGAGACTTATTCTATTTTATTCAGTTTTCTATTCTGTGATATTTTGTGGATGAGACTAGATTATACCTGCATGTGGTATTGAGTCTTAGTTATATTTTATAGCATACTACGACTGGTTAGGTCCATTAAATTGGGTTCCTATACTTGTCTGTACAGCTGGCATGTGTACGTATACCTAGTCCTAGGTATTTTCGGACTGGGGTGGGACAGGGAGTTAAGATATCTTGACAGGTATATTATATATATTGTGTGAGATATTTAGATAGTATTGTTGATCTAGACAACGTTCTACCGTCGATGCTACGGCACAGAGTGGAAGTACCCACGTACTCGTGCCCTTACACCCAGTGCGGGTCGTGACACATTTTTGTGGTGGCCCATGCAGGTCTGGCTTCGCAACTAGTACGATATACCAGTAGTAGTACTCAGACTTAGAGTATTACTACAAGCCTGATATAGGATATAGGACTAGGGATATAGGAGGAGAGGATACTCAATCACAACTAGGAAATATTTTTAATCTATTAAAATAGCTAGCTTTATCATTCAAAATAATTGCCCTCTTTAAAATATTAATGCCTTCCTTGATGCTATTATATCTTGCTCAATATTTATTCTTTGTTTGAATCTGTCTTCAGGATGCCGCCAAAGGCTCAATCGCAGCGCTCTAGAGCAGTTTTGACAAGGTTCGTTAATTTGTCACCTCAGAGAGAGATAATAATGACTGTTCTGCCTTCTTCCACTCAAAGGATTAATTTACCAGTCCAAGTAGGCATTTAATAAGCAACTTTTGGAGGTGCACCACCACCAGTTCTGAGGACTTTTCCTCCAGTCAGGGAGGATCTTCCACCAGCACCACCACCTATTCCAGTAGACGGGACGCAGATGTTCGCTATATTCTAGGAGATGATGGTGGCGCAGTAGAGGCAGACAAACGTTCTATGTCAGGGCATCGAGAGTGCTCATTAGTTAGCACTAGCTACTATAGAGAAGTTACCACTTGTTGAGCCACAGACTATACCGCTTCATCCTGTACCATACCAGCCGAGGTCTGGTACCATCATTGACTTCAAGAGGATAGGACCCAAGGACTTCAGGGGTATCGAAGGGATATTGTATGTCGACGATTGGATCGAGGACGTAGAGAGGGCCCTTAGACTAGCATAGATTTCGGAGGGCTTACAGGTGGAGGCAGGGGGCAGCCAGATGTTCGACATTGCTTTGACATGGTTCCATACAGACCCGAGGATCGCGGTGCCTGGACTGACTTAGAAAGCTTTCAAAGAGCTTTTCATGGAGAAGTTTTTTCCAGATGTGGCTTTGAGTGCTTTAGAGAGCTAGTTCCTAGACATCGTTCAGAAAAGCATGATGGTGGATGAGTACACAACGGAGTTCTGCAAACTAGGCAGATTTGTAGAGGGACAAAATCCTCTAGGAAAGGCCCAAAAGTTTCGAAAGTATTTGATCAGGGAGATCAAATCTCTTACTAGAGGACACTGCACCGTGACATTCGAGGATATCCTAATAGATACACAATGGACAATGGATGACTTGAAGCTCAAATCTAAGAGGATGCGAGACACATCAGGAGGAGCTAGCAGTAGTGCGAGTCCAGCCAAATGACCCCACTTCCAGCAATATAGGACCTTCTAGCAGCAGAGACAGCATTTTCATGAACTATTTCGAGTACCAGCGTAGCAGGCATACCAGGCCCTGAGTCCGGCACAACAGGCATCGTAGTGTACTCACAGTAGAAAGATTGGGCAAACACGGGAAGTCTACAGGAAGAGGCTTGGAGTGTGCCTCTATTGTGGAGAGTCAGGCCACCATTTGAGATAGTGTTTAGTGGCTCCCGTTCGAGAAGGGCAGGGAGAAGCACCGGCACAGAGAGCACCAACGAGGCCACCTGCGGGACAACAGAGGGGACTTCCTTTACAGACTCAACAGCAGCTTTTTGTCCAGCATCAATAGCAGCAGAGAGGTGAACTGCTAGGGCGAGCTTTTGCCATGATAGTTGAGGAGGAGGAGGAGGTAGTGAGAGATGTGATATCAGGTTTAGTTTTTCTTTATTCTATTCCAGCTTTTGCTTTATTTGATTCTAGTGCTTTCCATTCTTTTTTATCTGTATTTTTTGCTCTTAAGCATCGATTAGAGTCTGAACCTTTGGCTAGGACTTGCAAGATCACGACTATGGGAGGAATTATCCTAGTTAGTGATGTTTGCCAGAATTAAAGAGTTATACTGGGAGGCCGGAAGTTGAGCGCGTGCTTACTCGTAATGCCACTTTCATGCTATGATATTGTACTCATGATAGATTGGTTGAGTAGGCACCATACGAGTATAGATTATCTTGGAGACAGAGTTTTATGAGGAGAGCCAGAGTTTAAGATTGACAGAGAAGCAGCAGAGCAGTGAAATAGAGCGAGGATGCTATCTGTGGAGCCATAGCGGAAGAGAAGGAGTTGTCATATCCGTTGATAGCAGAGTTTATGGATATTTTTTCGGAGGAGTTGCCGAGTTTGACGCCAGACCGAGATATTGAGTTCTCTATAGATTTGGTGCCAGAAGCAGAGCCGATATCTCAGCATGTAGATAGAGTCAACAATAGCAAACTAGTAGAATTGAAGAAGCATGTAGATGAGTTGTAAGACAAGGGCTTCATTCGATCCAGTTTATCACTATAGGGTGCTTCGGTATTATTTGTACCGAAGAAGGATGGGTCGGTACGCATGTATATCGACTACAGGGCTCTGAATAATCTCACTATCAAGAATAAATACCCACTGCCGAGGATTAATGATCTCTTTGATGAGTTGAGCGGAGCGAAGGTATTTTCGAAGATAGACTTGAGGTCAGGTTACCACCAGGTGAAAGTGAAGAAGAATGATATTCCGAAGACAGCTTTTCAGACCCGGTATGGCCAGTTTGAATTCTTGGTGATGCCGTTTGGGTTGACCAATGCACCGACGGTATTCATGAATCTGATGAACAAAGAGTTCCACTAGTATCTTGATAAGTTTGTGGTGGTATTTATTGATGATATTCTGGTATATTCAAAGATCCCAGAGGAGCATCAGAAGCATCTGAGGATAGTTCTAGACACTCTCAAGAAGGAGAATCTTCATGGCAAACTTTGAAAGTATGAGTTCTTCCTTGACAAGGTTGAATTCCTTGGTAATGTAATTATAGGAGGCGGGATCTCAGTGGAAGCAAAGAAGATTTCAGTAGTGGAGTCGTGGGCTACTCCGAGTTCAGTGGTAGATATCAGAAGTTTTCTGGGGCTAGCAGGTTATTACCAGAGGTTTGTACAAGATTTATCGAGAATTGCAGAGCCGATGACTAGGCTGACCAGGAAGGATGTGGAGTTTGTCTGGGAGATGAAGAAGAAGTTGACGACAGCTCTAGTGTTGACGTTTCCATCAAGATTGGGTAGATTCACTATTTATAGTAATACTTTAGGAAAAGGTTTGGGTTGTGTCTTGCAGCAAAATAGGAAGGTGATTGCCTATGCTTCCAGGCAATTACATCCTTAGAAAAAGGATTACTCTACCCACAATTTGGAGTTGGTAGTGGTCATCTTTGCTCTAAAGCTATGGAAATACTATTTATATGGAGAGCGTGTGGAGATCTTTACAGACCATAAGAGCTTGAAGTACGTGTTTACCCAGAAAGAGCTAAACATAAGACAACGACGGTGGTTGGAGTTGATGAAGGATTTTGACATATCATTGTAGTACCATCCAAGAAATGCCAATGTAGTCTTTGTTGCCTTGAATTGGTATCCAGTGGCTATGTACTTGACTACGAACAGATATTTATTGGACGATCTTGAGAGCTTGGGTATTGAGGTACTGGCACCAAGTGTCGAAATACAGATGTGGCGATTGTAGATACAGTCAGAGCTGATGGACATGATTCGAGATACACAGTATAACGATGAGTCTCTGAGGAGCATCAAAGACCGATCGGATGAGATTATCTGAGGACTTCACTATTCTTGAGGATGGATCACAACGACGCGATACCAGGTTGTGTGTGCCAAGTGGAACATTACACGAGGAGGTTATCTTAGAGGCGCATTGATCATAGTACTATATACATCTAGGTGCTAACAAGATGTATAAATATCTGAGGGAGCATGTATGGTGGTATGGTATGAAGCAGAAGGTAGCGCACTTTGTGTCACGTTCCAGTACCAAAAAGGAGACAAACATGGCCATCTACCCCGTACAAGGTAAAATACGTCGTACGACGGTCACGGCTATATAAGACAAGGGGTGAATGCTACAATCAAGTCTCCTATGGTAAGGAACTTATATATCTCAATCATTCAAAGAAAAATAGTAAGCATAGAGCATATCTGATAAGAAATAAAGCATCCCAAATGCTTTCTCAAAATATTTCGGAGTCCAGCTGTGCAAAAATAAGGAGCTGGAAGAGTAACAAAAGCACATGATAGTGATCAGTTGTAGGCTGATTTAATACAATCATGTAAGAAAACTAATCTCTAGACAAGCCGGCTAACAGGTATCGGTGGCTTAACGCAAAAAAAAATGTACAAGACGAGCAGGGAAGAAAAAAATCCACTCGCTATCCCCCTGCGACCATATTTTTGGTGTGCACCATGAGTTGGGAAAAGTACGCTGGATCCTCAGGTACTGGCTCAAAACTTGGCCATATAAAACTAGTGGGGTTAGACCCCAAATAACAAGTACCACAAATAAAGCACGAAATGGAAAAACAAATGCATATCCTAGTGCTAAGATCGTAACCCTACAACCAAATAAGGACAAGGGTTAAACCATCGCACTATGATAGTCCACTTACCTATGCTACTAGCTGAATAAATACATTCACAACCAATGCATAATAAGTATTCTCAGATCATGCTAGTGCCGAACATGAGCTAACCGAACCAATATAATAAAATAGGCATTTGCAGGATGCACCAAACCCCAGTAAGGCCATTGCGCTAAAAATACGGTATTAGCGGTTTCAGTGTTCCTATATTGAAATAGTGGCTCGATATAATAATAATAGGCATATACTGCACTCCACTAAGGCAGATAATATACAGTATATGTTGTGGCCAGCCCACAATGCACTTAGATTGAATCTATGTAAAAGGTTTGTTGCCATGATCTCGGGATACCGTTCCCTCCAAATATTACTACCACTTTTATTTATCTAATTATCCCTATGTTGTGTTTGAATTCTCAAGGCTTAGTCACATGTGAATTTCCCTTAAGATATCGTACAAGGTACGGGTATGCTAGATACGAATCCATGGAAGTCAAATCTGGATTCACCCGAGCGTACATGAAACATTCTACAATTAATATCCTGGCCACGCTTTGGTATTTGACTCGCTTATTATGACCGTGCTGGAAAAACAATATATATTTATAATATCAATCGTTCAGGGATTTAGAGGCATTCTCGATGCACAATACAAATTTAATCACTTAACACATGACAGGATGTGTCCTTCCTCAGCGCATATTAAATTATGAATAATAATTAGACAATAGTGGCATCAGCACGGATACAATATTTGAGTCTAATTACCAATTATACATTGGGTCACATGAATCAACAAGACATTCAACCAAAATAAGCAGGGTCACATGGGTCTCTAGGTCGCATGACAATTTTGGCCGAATGATAATTCTGGCCGCATGCAAAGTCAGGCCCCATGAAGTCAGGCCACATGCTTAGGGTTAAGGTCTACTCATTATGACAAGTGTTGAAGTGATAGTCAAATAAATAAAGTGTCAGAGATGTGACATAAAGTGACTAATGTGACTGAGGTGACAAGCCATAAATTGTGTCAGAAAGAAAAGACAAAATCAACAGAAATAAGTGCCAATGGTTCAGAGCCATGCGTCAAAGAAAATAGTGGCCGCATGTTCTCCTGGCCGCATAGGTGTAGGTGCTGCATAGATTCAATGCCGGATGGAGTTCTCTAGGACTTAGCAAAATTTTTATTCATTCAATGAGTGAAAACACAAGGTGTTCAAGGATACTGTGCAAATCAGCAGTCATTCGTCATTGTACAAATCAACAGTCATTCATTTAACAAGATGGACGCATGCTGTCATCATGCGGCAAGAATTTAGCCTCCATAACCCTCTCGGGCCATATGCCACTCTCGGTCGTATATTCTCACTGGCCGCATGTGAAGTTCATTTTCTCCAACAGCAGGTTCGACCATGGCAAAAAAGCTCAAAAAATTGATATCTTGTTTTGTCCATAATATCCTCATTTTAAGTCCAAATCGGGTGAACCAAAATCCAAAATGCTCTAAATTGAAAGCTCTATCATATATAAAAAATTGAACCCTAAGACACAAGTTTAATAGATCAAAACTAAGAAAAAATTATGAAACCTTTAAAACCCTAAATTAGAAATATAGATCTACACTAAACCATCCATCAAAATAGAAAACTCCAACCCATAAAATAAATCATGAACAAGGTTAAACCCAACAATAGGTCTAGTCTCCATACACATGCAGTCATGCTTAAATTAAAATATGTCCCAAATACGTATATCGGGAACAGAGAGTGACATCTTTATCCACCTTAGAAAAATTCTGTCCTCAAAATCCGAATCCAAGCAATAGCTAGAGAAGTCAGGACAAGCACGATATAAATCTACTAGCAACTACACAAACAAGCAATATCATCACAACATAAAGGTGATCACCAGATCACGGAAACTAGATACGAAGGAATAAGATAGAATTTACCTTTCGAATCGAACATGTACGGGTACCGAGACCGAATATAGTCCTTATGCTTCCATATCAATTCTCCATGAGTGTTATGTCCCCTAGCAACCAGGACAAGAAAAATAGTCTAATTCTTGAGCACCTTCTCCCTTCGGTCCAATATAGATACGGGTTGCTTCTCGTAAGATAAGTCGGTATCAACGACTAATTCAGAGTGATCGAGGATATGACTCAAATCTGGAACATACTTACGCAACTAAGACACATGAAATACATCGTGTACCTCATGCAACGAAGGCAGAAGGGCAAGACGATAAGCAACTTCTCCTACCCGCTCGAGAATATCGAATAGACCTGCGTATCGCGTACTAAGATTCCCATGAACCCCAAATCTAATAACTGTACGGGTGGACAAAATTCACAAAAATATGTAGTCGCCAACACGAAACTCTAAAGATCTACGATATTGATCTGTCCAATGACGATGTCTATCTTGTGTAACCTGTAGTCGCTCTCAGATCTGTCTAACAACTTTTACTGTTTGTGTGATCATTTCAGGGCCTAACATCTTTTGCTTACCAATGTCATCCCAAGCCAATGGTGTCCTACACTTCATGTCGTATAGTGCTTCAAAAGGTGTCATCTAAATCCTGGCCTGATAACTATTATTATACTATAATTCTACCAAGTGAAGGTGATTCTCCTAAGATCCACCTAGGTCTATGTACAAGCTCGTAGCATATCTTCCAAGGTCTATATGGTTCTCTCTGATTGTTCGTCTGTCTGGGGGTGGTAAGCGGAACTGAATCTTAACTTGGTGCCCAAACTCTAATGCAAACTTTAAAAAAAATGAGAAGTGAACCGTGTGTCTTGATCTGACACGATACTTATTGGGATACCGTGTTGTCTCACTATCCGTCGCATATACATTTCAACCAATTATTCTGTAGACTGTAGATTTTTGAGATTGACAATGATAACTTTTTTCTGAGTGAACTCGAAAGTATTTCCTACTCTAAAAGGAAGTAAGTTAGCTACTTTTGTGAGACGATATACTCTCACCCAAACTGTATCTCGACAAGTCGGTGATCTAGGTAATCTAGTCACAAAGTCCATCATGATGTGTTCCCACTTCTACCCTGGAATAGGAAGTGGCTGCAATAATCATGTCAGTCTATGTTGTTCTGCCTTCACTTGCTAATATATCAGACAACGTGATATGAAGCGTGCTATTCTCCTCTTCATTCTCTTCCACCAAAAGTGTTGCTTGATATCTTGGTATATCTTCGTGCCTCCCGGATCAATGGAATACTAGAAATTGTGTGCTTCAGTCATAACTTCTTGCTTAATATCCCTGTTTGGTATGCATAGACGATTTCCAAACCTTAGTGTTCCATCCACATGTATTTTCAACTCCTTCCAAAGACCTAACTCACATTCTTCTCGTAGCTTTTGAATCTTAGGGTCCTTTGTCTGAGCTAGTTTGATTCTATCTACCAAAGTTGACTGAATCTGTCGGCTAGCCTGAGCTCCTATACTCTGTGGAAGTACTATCTTGATACCCATCTCTCGTAAGTCTTCTAGAATGTGCTTCTGAGTAGTCAACATAAATTTGATACCTCTTCTGCTAAGTATATCAGCTACTACATTAGCCTTGCCTGGATGGTACTGAAGTTCTACGCCATAGTCTTTCAACAACTCTAGCTACATTCTCTGTCTCATGTTCAGGTCCTTCTGCGTAAACACATACTTTAAACTCTTATGATATAGGATTATTTTTACTCGATCACCATATAAGTAGTGCCTTCATAGCTTAAGTGCAAACACAACTGCTGCTAGCTCCAAATCGTAAGTTGGATAGTTCTTCTCGTGATCTTTGAGCTACTGAGAAGCATATGCTATCACTCTCCCTCGCTGCATCAAAACACATCCAAGTTTTTTTCTAGATGCATCATAGTATACTATGAATCCTCCGGAGCCTGCTGGAAGAGTAAGGATTGGTTCAGAGATTAACTTCTTCTTCAACCCTCCAAAGGCTATCTAAGATTCTACTGACCACATAAATTTAACTTTTTTTACGTCAACCGAGTCAATGGAGCCGATATCTTAGCAAAATCTGACACAAATCTTCTGTAGTATCCTGCCAAGCCCAAGAAACTATGCACTTTTGCTACTATCTTCGGAATTGGCCAATTCTCTACTGCCTCTACCTTTTTGGGATCAACTGACACTCCTGCTCCAGAAATGATGTGTCCTAGAAAGGATATGCAATCCAGCCAAAACTCACACTTACTAAACTTTCTATATAACTGGTGTTGCCTCAAAGTTTGTAGTACTATCCTGAGATATTCCTCATGCTTCTCCTTATTACGAGAATACACCAGGATGTTATCGATGAATACTACCACAAATTGTTCTAAGTAAGGCATGAAATATGGTTCATCAAATTCATAAATACCGTTGGAGCATTAGTTAGTCTGAATGGCATAACTAAAAATTTGTAATGCCTATATCGTGACCTAAATGTTGTCTTTGGTATATCCTTCTCTCGAACTCGTACCTGATGATATCCTGATTGTAAATTTATCTTGGAGAAGACTCTTGCCCCACTTAACAGGTCAAATAAATCATCAATCCTTGGTAATGTGTACTTGTTCTTCACTGTTACTGTATTCAACCGCCCGTAAGCCATATATAACCGCGTCGATCCATCCTTCTTCTTCACCAATATATATGGTGCTTCCCACGGTGATGCACTAGTCTGAATAAACTTCTTGACCTTCAATTCTTCCATGTGTCGATATAACTGATCAAGTTATGATAGCGATATAGGGTACACCTTCTAGGATACTAGTTCTGCTCCTGGCATCAACTCTATACAGAACTCTACTGCTCTAACTGGGGGTAATCCAGAAAGATCGTTGGAAAAGACAACCATGAACTCTTCAACTATCTTGGGTAGTGGGTTTGCTTCCCTTGTTATTGTTGCGACTCCTCCCTTATGCTGGTTTCTTTCTATTCTGCTAAGGATAAAATCTTCTAGACCAAGAATTCTAAACAATACTCTACCCTTACGATAGTCTATTGTTGCATGACTGTCTCTCAACTAGTCAATGCCTAAGATAACGTCAAAGTTACCCATAGGGAACTCGATCAACTTTGAAGGTAATAAATATCCATATTCTACGATTGGACATGCTAGCAGCACCTTACTAACTTCTACGATCCCATTACCAGTGAGTATATTTAGCCTCGCTGGCAATGCCTTAAACTTTAATCCAATACGTGTCGCATATTATGTAGATATAAATGAGTGCGAAGTTCCAGAATCAAATAAAGCTATGGAAGGAAAGGTTGTAACAAAAATGTTACCTGCCACTACGTTGCCTGACACCATAGCTTCCTCCAAAGACAAGGTGAGTGCCTGCCCTTGGCCTTGTTGAGCTCCCTGCTGCTATCTTCCTTGCTATCGTGGTTGCGACACCTGCTGATTCTGCTGTTTCTGCCTATAAAGCTGGGCATACGTCGACAACGGACACTGAGCCAAAGGCCGTGCTGATACTGCTGGTCCTCCTTGCTGTACTATCCTTGGAGCTAGCAATGCAGGAATCTATTGTACTAGCCCTCCTGGCCTCTGCATCAAGGGGCACATGGCAATCTTCTTATCAGGCTTCCCATATCTCAAACGTAGTCTGTTAGCTATCCGACAAATATTTCGGGTATGACCTCCTTTGCCACAGTAGGTACAATTTGTCGGTGCTCCTCGTTATTTTTGCTGCTATTGTTACTGTTGCTGCCACGACTGTTATTGCCGAGTTGGTACTGTCACAGTTGAAACTGCCGCCCTCTGCGGTGCTTAATCTTGTATACGAACCCCAGGTAATGGTATTGACGTTCGGAGTACTTGTCCTCCCTCATTGTTCTGTCCATGAGGCCTCTTCCGATCCACTCTTCTTGATTACATCCTTTGAGAAGTAAGCTCAACCCTCTTGGCTGCTATCAATTCTGCCTCGAAGGTCTGGTAGTTATGTACCTCTACCATGTGAAAGATCTCCAAGTAAAGTCCTTCTTGGAACCTCATTGCCCTCTCTATCTCTGTTGCCAGTGTCGAACATGAGCTAACTGAACAAATATAATAAAATAAGCACTTGTAGGATGCACCAGTCCCCCGTAGAGCCAGTGCGCTAAAATATAATATTAGCGGTTACAGTGTTCCTATATTGAAACAGTGGCTCAACATAATAATAATAGTCGGATACTGCACTCCACTAAGGCAGATGATATACAGTATCTGTGGTGGCCAGCACACAGCGCACTTAGAATAAATCTCTATGGGAAGGTTCGTTGGCATGATCTCGGTATATCGTTCCCTCTAAATGTTACTACCACTTTTAGTTACCTAATTAGCCCTATGTTGTGTTTGAAATCTCAAGGCGTGGTCACATGAGATCTTCCCTTAAGATGTCGTACAAGGTATGGGAACTCTAGATACGAATTCATGGAAGTCAAATCTGGATTCACCCGAGCGTGTATGCAACATTCATATAATTAATATCCTAGCCACACTTTGGTAGTTGACTCGCTTATTATGCCCATGCTGGAGAAATAATATATATTTATAATATCTTATATTCAGGAATTTGGAGGCATTCTCGTTGCACACCCCAAATATAATTACTTAAAACATGACAGGATGTGTCACTCCTCGGTGCATATTAAATCATGAATAATAATCAGACAATAGTGGTATCAACATGGATACAGTATTCAAGTCCAATTACCAATTATACATTGGGTCACATGAATCAAAAAGACATTCAATCAAAATAAGCAGGACTGCATGGGTCTTTAGGTCGCATGACAATTCTGGTCGCATGACAATTCTAGACGCATGCAAAGTCAGGCCGCATGAACCACTTGGTCGCATGCTCAGGGTTAAGGTCTACCCCTTGGGACAAGTGTTGAAGTAAAAGTCAAATAAATAAAGTGTCAGAGATGTGACATAAAGTGACTGATGTGACTGAGGTGATAATCCATAAAGTGTGTCAGGAAGAAAAGACAAAACCAACAGAAATAAGTGCCAATGGTTCAGAGCCATGCGTCCAAGAAAATAGTGGTCGCATGTTCTCCTGGCCTCATGGGTGTCGGTGCCGCATGGAGTCAATGCCGCATAGAGTTCTCTAGGACTTAGCAAAATTTTTATTTGTTCAGTAAGTGAAAGCACAAGGTGTTCAAGAACATTGTCAAAATTAGCAGTCATGCGTCCTACAAGATAGACGCATGTTGTCAGTATGCAGCAAGAATTTAGGTCGCATAAACCACTCGAGCCGCATGGCACTTTCGGACGCATATGCTCACTGGTCGCATGAAAACTTCGTCTTCTCCAACAGCAGGTTCAGTCATGGCGGAAAAGCTCCAAAAACTAAAATCTTGTTTTGTCCATAAAATCCTCATTATAACTCCAAATCGGGTGAACAAAAAGCCAAAATGCTCTAAATGGAAAGCTCTATCATGTAAAAAAATTATTTTTCAATGACACAAGTGTAATAGATCAAAACTAGGAAAAACTCATAAAACTCATAAAATCCTAAGTTAGAAATATAGTTCTACACTAAACCATCCATCAAAACAGAAAACTCCAAGAACTAAAAGTGCTTAGAAACATATAATAAACATAATAAAACCAAAATATGGAGGGTTTCTCTATTTCTCATACAAGGTATACTTGCCTATGAAATGGGGAGATAAAGCTAAAGAAGGAGGAAGTAATGTGGAAGTGAGAAGAGAGAGAAAATGTCGTGTTATATATTATAGGGTTTGAGGGTTGAACCAAAGGCTCTCATGAGTTGAACCAACCTACACAATAAACTATGAACTAGGTTAAACCAAAGAATGGGTCTAGTCTTATTGTATATGCAATCATGCTAAAAATAAAATATATTCCAAATACGTATATCGGGAATGGAGAGTGACACTTTGTATCCAGATGTTTAGTGTGCCTGCATGTAAGGCAGAGAGGCAGAGGCCCGATGGTTTACTTCATCCTTTACCTATTTCAGAGTAAAAGTGGGAGCATGTTACTATAGATTTTATTTTAGAACTTTTGCGTTCTTCAGGAGGTAAAGACGCAATTTAGGTCATCGTTGACTGGTTGACCAAATCAGCCAACTTTTTGCCATTTAAAGTGGGTACGTCTACGGAGAAGCTAGCGGAGATGTATATGCGAAAGATTGTCAGATTGTACGGAGTTCCTATGAGCATCATCTCGGATCAGGATAATCGCTTCACATCCTGCTTCTGAAGGAGTTTGCAGGCTAGCTTTGGCACCCATCTCAAGTTCAGTACTGCATATCACCCCTAGACAGACTGGCAGTGGGAGAGGACTATTCAGACTCTCGAGGATATGCTTCTTACTTGTGTTTTAGATTTCAGAGGCTCTTTAGAGGATCATCTTCACCTAGTAGAGTTTACTTACAACAACAACTACCAGGCCATTATCGAGATATCACTATTCGAGGCTTTATATGGATGGAGATGACGTACTCCTCTAATATGGGATAATGTTGGTGAGAGAGTCTTGTTAGGACCGAAGATGATTGTGGATGTAGCTGAGAAGGTGAATCTCATCAAGGATAGACTTCAGGGGGCACAGGACAGACAGCGTTATTGGGCCGATAGCCAACGAAGACCATTGGAATTTAAGATATATATTTTGTTTGCTTCCTTGTATTTTTTTTGTTTTAGATTGAGTATTAAGATTGTGTTTTATTCTAGGTTGGCGATCATATGTCCATGTAGATTTCTCTGACACGGGGTACTATTATCTTTGGTGGAGGCGGAAAGCATAGCCATGGTACATCGGACCCTTTGGTGTTCTTGCGAGGGTCGGTATAGTGGCCTACAGACTAGACTTGCCGCCTACACTAGAGGGAGTTCATGATGTGTTCTATGTGTCATAACTGAGATAATACGTGGGAGATCCTAGTCACGTATTGTATCACTCGGAGATCGGTGTGGGTCTGACTCTCAGCCATCTAGGGCATCCAGTGGAGATTCTAGATCATAGGAGAAAGTGCTACAGAACCAGACGATTCCCTTGGTATGCAACACGTGGAGGCATCACTCTCCGGGAGAGTTTACCTGGGAGAGGGACATCGAGATGCGCGAGCGATACCCTTATCTCTTTTAGTTGTGAGGTATCATTCTTTTTTGCTTGTTGTGATTGCTTGTTGTAGTTCTAGTTCTTTCCTTAAATTTTGGGGACATAATTTTTTTAAGGTAGACTTGTCACTACCACATTTCTAGACTAGGGTATTTTGGTCATTTAGCATATTTATTATTTAGTAATTAAATATTTATATTATGTGCTACTAATTAATTATATTCAGTTGTGCTAATTAATTATTTGTTAGTGGGCTAGTCTATATTTATTTAGACATGTCATTAGTGGACCCATTGGATTGTCATGACACATTGAGCCCAACATTAGACTAAGCCTATTAGATAATTTCTCTTAATTAATTAAAAAGATTAGATTAATTTATATTAGATTAGTGACTTTCCAATATAGTTTTTCCTAATTATTCTTCATAATTAACTAGTGGGGGTACATTGGGAAATTAATGTTATTTGAGAAAGGGGAAAGTGGGGGCTGGCCACCTATAGGGGGTTCTCACTCTCTCTCTCTCCTTTTTATTTTATTTTATTCTAGATTCTCAATTTAGTTCATCTCCAATTCATTTCATCCCTCTACCAAATTTAACTCAATTCACACCAAATCCCTCTTAATTTCATCACTGGATTACAAGGAACACTTGAACCAATAGGTAAATTCTAAATCTACCCCTTAATTTTGACTCTAATTCATGCATTTAAATATTATTAATCATACCTTGGCTTAGGGGTACCCATAGGATCAAAAACTATGTTCATATATGGCACTACCATATTTTTAGATAGGAATATTTTGGTCATTTAGTATATTAGTTATTAGTTATTAGTGATTAAATATTATATTATATGCTACTAATTAATTATATTGTGGTGCTATTTAATTATTTATAGTTAGTGGGCTATCCTATATTTATTTGTACTTGTCATTAGTGGACCATTAGTAAGTCATGACAATACATTGAGCCCAACATGAGACCAAGCCCATTAGATCCTCTTCTTTAATTAATTAAGGATATTAGTTTAATTTGTATTAGTTTATAGAATTTTCAATATAGCCCTTCTTAATTATTCCTCATAATTATATAATGGGGGCATATTAGACATTTTGTTGTGACTTGGAGGGTAAGAAAGGGGAGCCGACCATATGAGGCTCCTCATTCTCTCATCTCTTTATTAGTTTATTTTATTTAGATCCCCAATTCTATTCTACCCTAAATTAACTCATTCCTCCATAAATTTAACCCAATTCACACCCATTTCCCTCTCATATTCATCATCTAAGAAGCATTAGAGCTTGGATTATAAGGAGCACTTGAAGAAAGAGGAATTGGCAAGGGAATTGTGTCCTAATTATGTCCATTGAGCTTTTCATTGGGAATCCATCTTCCAATAGGTAAATTCTGAATCTATCCCTTAATTTAGACTCTAATTCATGCATTTAACCATTAGGAATTATCCTTAAGCTTAGGACTACCCATAGGATCAAGAATTATGTTCATATAACTTGTATTGTAAAAGTTATATGGTAATTTCTGCCCAATTAGGGAGAATTATGAGATTGGAACATCAATTATGTGTCATGAGACCAATTAGATCTAATTAGACTTAGATCGGGATTGTGAGGCTAAATATGTATCCATAATTGGACACTAGTAGAACAAATCATATTATTTTATAATACGGTGTGATAATGGATTCATTTTGGATGATTTGTGTGAATTTCCTTTAATTCCTAATGTGACTAGTTGTATTAGTTATTAATGTATGTATTTGAGTTGTATATATGTTTATTGTGGAGAATTATGAGTTTTAACTTTTTATTTAAGGGTGTATCATAGGCATCTTGGTGATGCACTTGAGATTTTTGCCGAATTACCATGCTATATATATATATATATATATATATATATATATATATATATATGAAATACTTAGAAATTTATATTTAGATATTAAGATATATGTGTATATCTATGTGTGTGCTCAGTTAACATTGTTGTGTGTGTGAAGCAACTGAGACACTAAGGAGATGTGTGCAGTTGATTTTGTGAGTAGTGAGGGGGTCGAGCAGCTACAGTTTTAGGAACTAGCAGATGGAGTATTATGGTATAGTAGGCCTCACTCAAGGGCAAGCAAGGATATGAGGGGAGGGTTCTGTTTCCAGTACAAGTATTGTGGCAGCTATAACCTTGACTGTCAGGTGAGTGTGTATAAGAAGAGAGCACTAGCAGCAAGTGTATCAGAAGTAATGAGATACACACCATAACAAGTTGCCTCCTGAGTTCAGGTCAGTGTGTATATGAAGATGTAATAGCAGCAGTAGCAGTTTCTACTCTGGGCATAGGATTCAGTATACTGGAAGGGGGGATACTCTGTGTTTGGATAGATATGACTTTGTGTGCGTATACAGAAAATGATGTTCAAACCACACATGAATAAACCAGCAAGGAGTAGCAACAATATCATGTTGCAGTAGTGTTTGGTGGTATGCAGCAAGGTAAGTATTGGGGCTTTAGTATCGGGATGGTGGAATATGGCAGTAGTGTTCTTGTGCACACATGCTGCAAGGTTTGCAGCAACCTTTGCATAAGAAGTATGCAGTAGTAGCAACAGGTCCTGGAGTGAAGTCACATATTGATGCATTCATATATGAGAGGGTAATCAAGTATCTTAGACATGTATATGATAAACATCAGTGTTGAACTATGGAGAAAGTCTATTTTAGACTTAAGGTGTAGGGTCTATTGATTGGTGATACTTAGTATCTAATAGAGATAGGAATTAGTATTTGGCTAGTGAGTTAGAGTGTCAGTTGTACAGGTAGCTTTGTGTTAAGTGTGTCAATGTTAGGATGAGAGTAGTGACTTTTGCTGTTGGTATCCCTAAATTTAGAGTATCAAATACTCAAACACCATGAGTTTTAGGTATCAGTTATACATAGGTATGTGGCCTAGGATTATGGGTATAGATGAGATTATGTATGATATCAGTATGATATCAGTTAGGTATTAGAATGTTAGTTAGTACACAGTGTAAGGATAAGTTAAGTTATATGTTAGTATATATAGAATATCAGTTAGTATATAATAGTAGGGTATATATATGAGTATTTGTTAATATTAGGATTGATACTAGTTTAGAGTTACCTTGAGATAACACTAATGTAACGTCAAGGTATTGACCATATAACTTAGGAATGACCTAGTATTCACTACTCTAGACTTGTAATCAACCTAGAACCTAGGTAGAGACATAAAATCAAGATAACACCTAGTTGATATCTAGTTGACCTAGTTTGACTAGTGTGACCTAAAAATGGCCTAGATATTCATATTAGTGCATTCTTTAACTCATTTATCTTTTATTACACCATTTTACATGATATTCCTATTTAGGTGCGTGTGACACCGGCTCTGATACCAAGATATATCACTTGCTCATGACCATAGGAGAGTATATTCTCTGATAGTTTTCTTATTTGATAGCCTCTATGTTCATGTATTTATTATTGAGTTTGATTCTTGACACGATGGTGGATTAGTATACGTAGATCTTGGTTATGAGATGTTATTATTATGATTACTCAGTGATCGTTGTGTCGTGCTTCATGATTACTCAGTAATTACCGTAATATCTTAGTGATTATATAGACCGTGATCATAGTGCATGATATTATAGACTGTGCAGTATAATCATAATTTGGATCCGTGTACTAGTCGGGGGTTGAGAAAGTATTAGAAGATATGTGATCATACCTTATGTCCCATAATTTAGTGTAGCTCGTGATAGTTAGAAAATTATGTCACTCACGCGTGATCATGCTAGCTCACCTTTTTATATATCCCGTTTTAGGCCCAAGCCGATCACATTATCTTACTAATATTTTAAGGCACATATATATATTGTTTTCTCTATTGCAGTTCATTATATTAATGTTCTTCACCATATTATTCTAAGTTTTTGTTATTGTTTATCGTGATGCTCTTTCTCGTGATATATGTTAGTTCAATTACTTCCATCATTTATGTTCATTGCTATTATTGTTTCATAGATTCTATCAATTATTGGGTTATACTTTGCTCCAATCCTGACTGATATATTTATTAGATGACTTATTGTCATGACCCGTACCCGGAATTTGGGCACGAGTACGTGGGTACGTCCAGCCTACGCCGCAACATCGACGGTAGAACGCTGCTAGGTCAAGCACTATCTAAATAATATCGCACGAGTATTCAACTCCATAAGGAGACACGAATAATACAATATAATATGAACAACATACTCAATCACATAACTACAACACGATAAGATATCAAAGAAATATAATAAAATACAACACAAGTCTAAATATAAATAATCTAACTAAACAAATATCCAAGTCTCAACAAAGTATGCCGGAGAAAAATCCGGTACCAAAATAATCTACTGAAAGAAACTAACTAGATAACTAGTAATTCCGGCTAGACCCCCCGGAATCACAACTAAACTACCATGTCCAAGTCTGCAGCTACTCTCCCTATGGTCCATAAAATGTCGGACACCGGTCCTCTAAGGCATAGTCTGGAAAAATATTTTCAGTCAGGAAGGAGCAAAGTACATTTCTAATAGCAGTTCTATATCAATGATATAAACTATGTACAGTAAATAGATGGAAATATACAAGATGCATGTACATGTACGAGAGATATACAATAAAGGAAATACTAGAAATACTGTAAATAAATGCGGGAAAAAATAATATGTCAATGAGCAAGAATACTATGACTAAGTATGTAAGTACTAGCTTTAACATGTGATCGACTTGGGAACTTGTACAGGAATAATGGCCTGGCTAGTCATACGTGCGGTGTATGACCAACACTAACATGTGAACAAGACTTGTACATGAAGGGTATGATCACATATCTACACTAAAATACTCCCCCACCCCCGACTGGTATAGTAGATCCAACCATGGTACGCTATGGCACGGGATTCCCTAGGAAGGTAGCAAGTCTCCCCGAAAATCAGTGTCTGTACATGCACAAGATAACAATGAAACAAGACTTGTACAAGCTACACCATGAACAAGGAATAATATCTCATGACGATATCTGGATATATCAATCCGTTATAACCATCGTATCAAGAATATGGATATTTATACTATATACAATGAACATAGGGGATATCATAAATAAGAAACTATCAGAGAATGTACTCGCCTTGGGTCCTTAACTGGTAATACCAATGTCCTGTCCTAGAGTATCGTATGGATGATCCAACAGTCCTATAGATATATTATAAAATATAATATTGCATCAGACATTAAACTAACACACAAACATAATATGTTGAACTCTGGGCTACGCTAGGCACGACTCTGGTCAACTAAGGTCAAGTGTGCATCAATTGCACGGGTGTCGCGTCTGTAAATGGTGTGCAATCAGATAGTCAATTATACGGGTCTCGCCAGTACGTCAGTGTACATGGTAGTCTGCTAACAGTTCACTGGGTCACAAGGTCATGTATAGTTACGGGGTATCCGTATTTACACTCGGGTCATCCAGTACCTATATATATAATACATATCATTAACTAACATATACATTAATATCCATTAATTACAAATAATAGATATATGTATATATATACTTTAAATAAAACTAATACTTTGTATATATATATAAATATATATTATGGAGAGAGATATACAATACGTATCTATATATATATATATATATATATATATATATATATATATATATATATATATACTAAATAGAATTAATACTATGTGTACAAATAAAAATATATTAGGAAATACTTTATACAATACATATACCTATGAATATATGTCAATTTAGAATTATACTATATATACATATACCAAAATACATTTAACATATACTAATACATGTACCATATATACTAACATATACTATGTATGTATATATGTATACTAATTTGAGAATATACTATATATACTATATATATATATATATATATATATATATATATATATATATATATATATATATATATATATATATATATATATATATATATACTAAGTAAAAATACACATATACCATATTTATATATATATATATATACCAAATCTTAATACATATACCATATATAAACATACTAAAGTATATCATGCCACATATATGTATATGTATATATATATATATATATATATATATATATATATATATATATATATATACATACATACCAAATATGTATTTACTAAACATATACTGTATTTATACCAAAAATCCTGATATATATTACATTCTAATATAACTAGAATTATTAACATGTAATTAATACTCTACACTAAACCAACTCCTCAGAAAAATAAAGGAGGGAAAGAGGGAGAGGGAGGCTCACAGTGACGGTGATGACGACGACGAGGATGACGAAGACGGCGAAGACGATGACGACGAAGGTGGTGCTGGGTCGGCCGGGCTGAACTATTGAAGGTGGTGGTGGTGCTGGTTCTCGTGGCCGGAGGGGAAGATGAGCGTCGGCTGGAGGGTGGTGGCTGGTGGTGTTTGGCCGTCGGGGTCGGCTCGAACGGGTAGGGAAGACGAGGGGTGCTGCTCTGGTTTGTTCGCCGGAGTAGGTGATAGTTCTGGTGGTGGTAGTGATAGCTCGTTGTGGTGGTTGGCTCGACGGGTCGAACAATGGCGGACTGGGTGAGGCGGAGGAGGTCGGAGGAGGGAAGATGAGTGTAGTCGATCGGGGTCGGGCCCGAACAGAGGTAGAGCGGGGCTCGACGGTGATGGACGGAGGAGCGGGGTCAGGAGTTAGCTGGGGTAGAAGAGCAGGGGGGTGGTTCGGGTTGGCCGTCGGGGGAAGTTGCAGTGGTCGGAGAAGGAATCAGCGGAAGGAGGGAGATGGTTCTGACGATGATGGTGGTGGTTCTGGTTCTGATGAGGGTGGTGGTTCTGATGGTGGCTCGGCCGAGGTGCAGGTAGTTGGCCGGGTGGAGCTCGACCGGGGTCGGGAAGAGGGAGTGGCTGAGGTGCAGTGGGGTCGATGCACTACTGGAGGGAGGCGGTGATCGCTGCTCGTCGAGGTTGGTGGTGCAGCAGTCGGGAAAGAAGCTCGGTTGGGGTGGAGAAATGGATGATCTCCGACGGGTCGGCCAGAGCTGAGGGCCGGGGTGCCCGGGTGAACAGTGGGGGAGTTGGTTCTGATATTCCCTCTCTTTTTTCTAGATTTTAAAAAAAGGGAAGAAGAAGAAGAAGAAAAGGAAAGAAAAAGAAGAAGGGAGAAGGAAAATTGGAAAAAAAATACCTACGATTGAGTGAGGAGGAGGAGATGGTGGCTTTCCTAGGTTTGGGGATTAGGTCATGGTTGGGAAGAGTGTCTTGAGGAGACATTAAATAGGATATTGTGAGTGGGAAATGAGTGGTGATGATGCACCCATTTTGAATGGGTCAAGATTTGATATGAAGAATTACTCATGCAAGGGTGAGGGTTGGGTTGACTAGTCAATATTAGGGCTTCTTCATTGGTTTGAACCAATGGGATGTTGACACCTAATGCAACATTTGCAAATGAGC
This sequence comes from Iris macrosiphon, assembly GCA_036927795.1. Taxonomy (NCBI): domain Eukaryota; kingdom Viridiplantae; phylum Streptophyta; class Magnoliopsida; order Asparagales; family Iridaceae; genus Iris; species Iris macrosiphon. The sequence continues at coordinate 94,440,173 of JAYESA010000006.1, read as the reverse complement.
CCCCTTAAATTTGGGTATTTGCATAGATACATGAAATAATCAAAAATTGGTGGGCGATTTGGTGTTTGGTATTTTGTAGGGTGAGGGGGTGTTGTGTGTTTTGTATGGGCTTAATGAGTAGGGTATTTGGATTAAATTTGGTTAAAATGAGATTAGTTAAAATGGTATCCCCAATTTAATTAGGAATAAATGCAAGCGGTGTTCTAAAATTAATTAGGAGTACATGGGGCCAAAATTAGGTTGGGACACAAATATCATTAATGAAGAAGACTCAGAACAGAATATTACCCTAATTTGGGTTGCACGAAAATGGGTCGAGATTGTCTCCAATTTCGATTAGAACGCACAACGATACAAAGTTAGAATTTATTTAGAAATTTAAATAAATGTCAGCGACGAATATTGTGCGGCTAAAATGAAGCACAAGAGAGCATAATTACGAGTTACAAAAATGTCAGAATGTAAGGCGGGCATGTCTAGGATAAGGTTGTAAAATTTGTTGGAAGGCAAAAGCTAGGGTAGCACTCCAAATATTGAAGCAACGGCAAAGCGCAACAATTAAATAAAATTACGGTAATTAACTACAACCTCAATAATTAAATCCTAAATAACACAAATTAAATTCATAACCCTACATTTTGGTCAGGTGTTCATTTAGTGGGCTTCTAGGTCAAGTCTACTAGCTTAACATTAAGAACACAGTATATAATATATTTATAAATACACATCTCATGCAATTATTTCAATTAAATACACGCAATATCAAATACATATAAAAAGTCAAAATTATCCCTATTTTTGGAACGTGGTAGTGATAAGTCTACCCTCCTTAAAAGAATTTCGTCCTCGAAATTTAAATCCTCATAGTAGTATTTACCCGTTATTTTATTTTCCATCAAAATTTAAATTCATCTACCAACCCAATCATGAAATAATCCACATTATTATCTCACAAATTTTCAAAATTCTGAAATTATTGTATTCCTGAAAATCCTCGAAATAAAATCAATTTCCATTTATCTTATAATTTCCTCCGAAATTTTAAGTTAAAAATTAAATACTCGAAATTTAACACCCAATCCTCTAATTTAAATTCACTCAATGCACATCAAGGAATCCCATCTAAAAACACTAATCCATAAATCTAATCCTTCAATTTTATTTCAATCAACGTATATTTATAAAATTTGAAATGTCATCCGGAATGTTTGAATTTAAACACTAATCCATTAATCATCTTACTCCTCAATTTAAATCCAATCGATGCATATTCAAAATCTAAATCCTCATCCCAAAAATTGAATTCGACACTAATCCATTAATGATTTTATTCCTTGATTTCTTTTTTCCTTAAAATACTCAACAATGCGAAACTTATGGAATCTTCAAATGCAACATTCATAATATAATATTTTAAATTCATATCTTGCAATCAAATAGATATAATAATAATCTCCCTAATTTTCTCTAATTTTAATAACAAATTTAATCATATCATAATCTTCCTAAAATTAATAAATCATCAATTATGCCATGTTATTTTCTTAACTCTTCATTTAAATTAATGTTTATCCTCGAATTTTAATGATAATTTCAATCATATCTCAATCTTCATAAAATCAATGATCCATCAATTCTGCTATATTAACTCCTTAACTCTTTATTTAAATTAATGCTTATCCTCAAATTTTATTTAACTTGTCTCTCTTGTCAAGTCATAACCTCTTCACAAATCTTCCCTATGGTCAAACCCAAATAATCACAGTCTAAGGAAATTCTACCTACAGTCTTTCAACATACAATCTAGAGGAAACATGCATGGTTATGGTCTGTTTTGTCATGTATTGTAATCTCTGTCAGGGTGTACTACTAACTACATTCTAACAAGAAAATCACGAATACAACTACGGTACTAAGGAATCAATCAATCAATTAAATAGAGAGGACATAAGGAAAGAAAGGAACAGAACCTGCTAACATATCACCTGCAGTATCGGTCTCCTCGACCGTCATCGCAAATGCTCCGCCCTGCTGGGGTGGCTCCCTCCGCGGGTGCTGAACAATCTGCAGTTCCACAGGTGGCCTAACTGGATCTCTATAATTTGGAGCTGCGTGCTGAGCTAGAGGGCAATCCCTGATTCGGTGTCTTGTATCACCATAGCGCAAACAAAGTCCTAGCCTCAATCTACAGCTCTCCCAAAGGTGACCTGGCTTCTTACAGAAATGACAAGTCTGTTGTGTCTCTCTCGGAGGCTGTTGCTGATCCTATTGAACATGAACTAGTGCCTGGTACTGCTGTTGATACTGAAACGTCCTCGACTGTTGCTGAATATGGGGATGCTTGGCCGGTCCTGTGCTACCATTTGTATCTCCAGAAATATTCTGACTCCTCTTAGGCCTGAGATCCAGATACTCTTCTGCAATATGGGCATCCATCAAGATATCCTTAAAGGTAGTGGTATGACGACCAGAAGTGCACGACCTAATCTCTCTCGTCAGCCCCTTTCTAAACTTTCGGGCTTGATCTACTGGGTCCCGTATCATAGACGATGCAAAATGGCTCAATCGACAGAATTTTGCGGCGTACTCGTCGACCGACATGTTCCCTTGGACCAAGTCATGAAACTGACTTTCCAAGGTTCCCAAGGCCACGTCGGGAAAGAACTTCTCCTTGAAAAGCAACTTGAAGTTCTCCCACGTAAGTCCTTCGCCAGTGAGTCTCAGCTCCGTACGATACCACGTGAGTGCGATATCGAACATCTGACTGCCAGCGGCCTCTATCTGCAAGCTCTCCGGAATCTGGGCCAATCGCAAGCTCCTCTCTATATCCTCTAGCCAGTCGTCTGTGTAGAGTATCCCTTCGGTGCCTTTGAACTCTCGAGGCATCATCCTCTTGAAGTCCACTATAGTGCCTAATCTCTGCTATTGCTACTGGTCAGGAAACTGCTGGGCAACTCTCTCCACAGCTTGGAGAGCCACCTGATGAGCATTCTCCATGCTCTCTCTCATCAGCTCGGTTTGTGCCTGGTGCGCTTCTGCTTGCACCCTCTGAGCCTCAGTTTAAACTCGCTGAGCGTCTACCATGCCCTGGATCAAGGTAAACACCTGTGCCCCATCAATAGGCATACCTCTGGAAAACGGAGTCGGTAGAGGAGGAAGGTTGTCCGTCACAGCTGCGACAATCCTCTGAATAGGTTGGGGAGGAGGACCCCCGAAAAGTGCAGATACTCCCACATGCATCGGAGAGGTAGGAGGCACTACGGCTATCTTTCCATCAGGTGGAGAGGTGGCAGACCCCTCTAAAGCTGGTGCTCCCACTCTCATAGATCGTGTCTTCGGCGACTTCCTGAAGACAGATCCAAAGAATCAATTAAGGCAATAAATACGATATCATCATGGAAGGACAGTAAAGTTCTAAAGAAGCAACATTCAGAAAAAAAAAGGACAACAAGATAATAGATTGGAAATATTCCTAGTTGTGATTGAGTATTCGCTCTCGTCCTAGTATCCTATGACCTATATCCTATCGCAGGCACGCAGTAGTACAACTAAGATGTCACACTATCACGACATCGCACAACTTGCGAAGTCTGACCTGCATGGGCCACCACTAAAAACGTGCCACGATCCGCACCCAAAATTTGGGTACGAGTACGTGGGTACGTCCAGCCTACGCCACAGCATCGGCTGTAGAACGCTGTCTATGTCAAGCACTATCTAAACAATCTCGCACGAGTATCCAACTCCATAAGGAGATACGGATAACACAATATAATATGAACAACATACTCAATCACATAACTACAGCACAATAAGATATCAAAGAAATAAAATAAAATACAACACAAGTCTAAATGTAAATAATCTAACTCAACAAATATCCAAGTCTCAACAAAGTATGCCAGAGACAAATCCGGTACCAAAATAATCTACTGAAAAAAACTAACTAGATAACTAGTGATTCCGGCTAGACCTCCCAGAATCACAACTGAACTACCTGGTCCAAGTCTGCTGCTACTCTCCCTGTGGTCCATAAAATGTCGGACACCGATCCTCTAAGGCATAGTCTGGAAAAATATTTCCAGTCAGGAAGGAACAAAGTACATTTTTAATAGCAGTTCTATATCAATGATATAAACTATGTACAGTAAATAGATAGAAATATACAAGATGCATGTACATGTACGAGAGATATACAATAAAGGAAATATTGGAAATACTGGAAATTAATACGGAAAGAAACAATATGTCAATGAGCAAGAATACTATGACTAAGTGTGTGAGTACTAGCTTTAACATGTAATCGGCTTGGGAACTTGTACAGGAATAATGGCCTGGCTAGTTATACGTGTGGTGTATGACCAACACTAACATGTGAACAAGACTTATACATGAAGGGTATGATCACATATCTACACTAAAATACTCTCCCACCCCCGACTGGTATAGTAGATCCAACCATGGTACGCTATGGCACGAGATTCCCTAGGAAGGTAACAAGTCTCCCCGGAAATTAGTGTATGTAAATGCACAAGATAATAATGAAATAAGACTTGTACAAGCTACACCATGAACAAGGAATAACATCTTATGACGATATCCAGATATACCAATCCGTTGTAACCATCATCTCAAGAATATGGATATTTACACTAGATATAATGAACATAGGGGATATCATAAATAAGAAACTATCAGAGAATATACTCGCCTTGGGTCCTTAGCTGGTAATACCAATGTCCTGTCCCAGAGTATCGTCTGGATGATCCAACAGTCCTATAGACATATCATAAAATATAATATTGCATCAGACATTAAACTAACACACAAACATAATACGTTGAACTCAGGGCTACGCTAGGCACGACTCCGGTCAACTAAGGTCAAGTGTGCGTCAATTGCACGGGTGTCGCATCTGCAAATGCTGTGCAATCAGACAGTCAATTATACGGGTCTTGCAAGTACGTCAGTGTACATGACAGTCTGCTAACAGTTCACAGGGTCACAAGGTCATGTGTAGTTACGGGGTATCCGTATTTACACTCGGGTCATCTAGTACCTATATATATATAATACATATCATTAACTAACATATACATTAATATCCATTAATTACAAATAATAGATATATGTATATATATACTTTAAATAAAACTAATACTTTGTATATATATATAAACATATATTATGGAGAGAGATATACAATACGTATATATATATATATATATATATATATACTAAATAGAATTAATAATATGTGTACAAATAAAAATATATTAGGAAATACTTTATACAATACATATACCTATGAATATATGCCAATTTAGAATTATACTATATATACATATACCAAAATACATTTAACATATACTAATACATGTACCATATATACTAACATATACTATGTTTGTATATATTTATACTAATTTGAGAATATATATATATATATATATATATATATATATATATATATATATATATATATATATATATACCAAATCTTAATACATATACCATATATAAACATACTAAAGTATATCATGCTACATATATGTATATATATATATATATATATATATATATATATATATATATATATATATATATATATATATATATATATACCAAATATGTATTTACTAAACATATACTGTATTTATACAAAAAATCCATATATATATTACATTCTAATATAACTATAATTATTAACATGTAATTAATACTCTACACTAAACCAACTCCTCAGAAAAATGAAGGGGGAAAAGAGGGAGAGGGAGGCTCACAATGACGGTGATGACGACGACGAGGATGACAAAGACGGCGAAGACGATGACGACGAAGGTGGTGCTGGGTCGGCCGGGCTGAACTGTTGGTGGTGGTGGTGTTGGTTCTCGTGGCCGGAGGGAAAGAGGAGTATCAGCTGGAGAGTGGTGGCTGGTGGTGTTTGGCCGCCGGGGTCGGCTCGAACGGGTGGGGAAGACAAGGGGTACTGCTCGGGTTTGTTCGTCAGAGTAGGTGATAGTTCTGGTGGTAGTGGTGATAGCTCGTAGTGGTGGTGGTGATAGCTCATGGTGGTGGTTGGTTCGACGGGTCGAACAGTGGCCGGACTGGGTGAGGCGGAGGAGGTCGGAGGAGGAAAGATGAGAGGAGTCGATAGGGGTCGGGCTAAAGAGGAGGTGGAGCGGGGCTCGGCGGTGATGGACGGAGGAGCGGGGTCAGGAGTTGGCTGGGGAAGAAGAGCAGGGGGGTGGTTCGGGTTGGCCATCTGGGGAAGTTGCAGTGGTCGGAGAAGGAATCAGTGGGAGGAGGTAGATGGTTCTGAAGATCATGGTGGTGGTTCTGGTTCTGATGAGGGTAGTCGTTCTGATGGTGGCTCGGCTAAGGTGCAGGGAGTTGGGCGGTTGGAGCTCGACCGGGGTCGGGAAGAGGGAGTGGCTGAGGTGTAGTGGGGTCGATGCACTGCTGGAGGGAGGTGGTGATCGCTGCTCGTCGAGGTTGGTGGTGCAGCAGTCGGGGAAGAAGCTCGGCTGGGTTGGAGAAATGGGTGATCTCCGGCGGGTCGGCCAGAGCTGGGGGCCGAGGTGCCCGGGTGAACAGTAGGGGAGTTGGTTCTGATATTCCCTCTCCTTTTTTCTAGATTTAAAAAAATGAGAAGAAGAAGAAGAAGGGAAAAGGAAAATTAGAAAAAAAATACCTACGGTTGAGTAAGGAGGAGGAGATGGGGGCTTTCCTAGGATTGGGGATTAGGTCATGGTTGGGAAGAGTGTCTTGAGGAGACGTTAAATAGGATATTGAGAGTGGGAAATGAGTGGTGATGATGCACCCATTTTGAATGGGTGGTCAGGATTTGACATGGAGAATTACTCATGCAAGGGTGAGGGTTGGGTTGACTTGTCAATATTATGGCTTCTCCATTGGTTTGAACCAATGGGGTGTTGACACCTAATACAACATTTTCAAATGAGCCCCCTTAAATTTGGGTATTTGCATAGACACATAAAATTAGAAAAAATTGGTGGGCGATTTGGTGTTTGGTGTTTTGTAGGGTGAGGGGGTGTTGTGTATTTTGTATGGGCTTAATGAATAGGGTATTTGGATTAAATTGGGTTAAAGTGAGATTAGTTAGAATGGTATCCCCAATTTAATTAGGAATAAATGCAAGCGGTGTTCTAAAATTAATTTGGAGTACATGGGATAAAAATTAGGTTGGGACACAAATATCATTAATGAAGAAGACTCAGAACAGAATATTACCCTAATTTGGGTTGCACGAAAATGGGTCGAGATTGTCTCCAATTTCGATAGGAACGCACAACGATACATAGTTAGAATTTATTTAGAAATTTAAATAAACGTCCGCGACGAATATTGTGCGGCTAAAATGAAGCACAAGAGAGAATAATTACGAGTTACGAAAATGTCAAAATGGAAGGCGGACATGTCTAGGACAAGATTGTGAAATTTGTTGGAAGGCAAAAGCTAGGGTAGCGCTCCCAATATCGAAGCAACGGCATGACGCAACAATTAAATAAAATTACGGTAATTAATTACAACCTCAATAATTAAATCCTAAACAACACAAATTAAATTTATAACCCTACATTTCGGTCAGGTGTTCATCTAGTGGGCTTCTAGGTTAAGTCTACTAGCTCAACATTAAGAACATAGTATATAATATATTTATAAATACACATCTCATGCAATTATTTAAATTAAATACACGCAATATCAAATACATATAAGAAGTCAAAATTACCCCTGTTTTTGCAACGTGGTAGTGACACTTATTAGAGGACTGGTGTCCTACGTACTATGGGCCATAGGATGGCAAGCCAGTTAAGATAGCACCTGTAGAGCCTATTGACATAGTACCAGCAGTCGATGAAATTTAGCTATTTTATTTATGATATTTTATATGTCAGTTAGACTTTGGCATTGTATTATTATTATTTGATTTCTTGTATTGAGATTAGACTTGGACTTGTGTTGTATTGAGACTTTATTTCTTTTCTTCTATTCCATATCATGCCTTATCATCCTCTAATTTGTTATTGTGATTGAGTATTGTTTAGCATTACCATATTATCATATAGTCCTCCATTTGGAGTTGAGATAGCATGACAGGTACCTTATATATATTGTGTGAGATAGTTAGATAGTATTGTTGACCTAGACGACATTATACTGTCGATGCTGCGGCGTAGGCTGGACGTACCCACGTACTCGTGCCCTTACACCGGGTGCAGGTCGTGACAATTTGACTTTTATTATGGAATCTATATGGTAATTTATGTCCAATTAGGGGAATTCCGAGATTAAAATATCAAGTGTATGTCATGATACCAATTAGATCTAATTATTCATAGATCGGGGTTATAAAAATAAGTATGTATCGATAATTGGACATGAGTAAAGCGTATCATAGTATTTTGTGATAAGAGGTGATACGAAGCTCATTTTTGGAGATTTTTTTAATGCTCTTTAATTCCTATTGTAATAAGTTGCATTAGTTATGAAATAGTATATTTGATATGTATGAATGATTATTATGATATATTATGAGTTTTGACTCTCATTTGGGTGCGTATTATAGAGTATCGTATATGCATGCCAAGTATTTGGGTTAATGCCTCTTGTGTGGGTGTGTGTGCTATATATGTATATATACGAGTATATGTATATGTGTTGTGTATGGTTTGTGGGTGTGTAGAAAGTTCCCTGTAACTGTGTAAGAAGAAAGTGTGTGCAGAAGATGGGAAAAGTGGTGCTCAAGTATCGGGTAGTAGTATTGCACAGTCAAGTACATGGGAGCAATTGAGGATTAATTACAGTGGTTGGTCGGGGTGGTGACTGTTATTGGGTATGCACTGTCATGCATTGTGGTGTAGCATTGTTGTGCTCGGGTTGCAGTGGTGTATCAAGAAGATGTATCTGCTATTGTTGATGGTTGTGATATAGTAGAGGAGGGTGTTACAGTTGCTCCTGCTGTGTTGCAGTATATTGTTGATGCAGTGGTGCAGGGTATAGATGTCCAAGTACAGAGGGTATATTGGAGTAAGGGTACAGTGGTCATTCATCATTGTGAGTGTGTGTGTGGGGGGGGGGGCACAAAAAGTCAGACAACTGTAGTTGTTGCTTGGCAACATGAACTGCTGCACATCAATGAAGGGGATCAATTGTAGATGAATGGAGGATTTGGCCTTGTGTGTATTGGTGAAGTGTATCAGTGTTAGGCATGAGTTATTGGTTAGTTGTGTTTAGTGAATGTGCTAGTATGAGAACTATGTTGGTATCAAGTACTAGAGTTAGTGTCAGTTGTTAGTATAGAGTACATTGATGCTAGTTAGTGTTAGATGGGTCAGATATGAGAGTATACATTAGTATAGTATATACGTAAAGTCAGTTAGTTATGAGTCAGTATATATATAAATAATGTTAGTATTAGTTATGTATATCGGTTATTAGTATGATATCAGTTATACATGTTATTAGTTAGTGATATCAGTTATGTAAGTTAAGTTGGTAATAGATACATGTTAGTTAGTATATGTTAGTGTTGGTTAGTATGACACTAGGTTTAGTATTACCTTGAGATGTAACCAAGGTAACATTGGGTATGGGGTATAATTGGTATTTGGTATTGGATACCAAGAGGGTAGTTAGATATTGATACCAAGGATGGCTCAAAGCCAAGGTAACCAATATTAAGTTAGTATTAGATAATGACTAACTAGCGATATTTAAGTATAAGTGTTATCAATTTGATACTGAGTATTATGATACTCTAGTATCTTGTAATAATTAGTATAGCCTAGATAAGCAAGGTATGGACCCAGTAACTTAGTTATAGGCTCATTCAATCTAGAAATGGCTAGTTTGACTAGTTCGACTTAGAGTTAACCCAGTTTAGCTAGAGTAACCTAGTTGGCCTAGAAAATTATATTAGTGCATTTTTGACTCATTTCTCACTTTATTACACCAATTAACATAATATTCCTATGTAGGTGTGTGTGACACCATCTCGGATACCGAGATATACCATTTTCTCAGGATCACAGGTGAGTACATTCTCTGATAGTTTTTTTATTTGATAGCCTCTATGTTTTATGTTTTTAATATTAAGATATTTGATTCTTGACATGATGGTTTCACGAATTTGTATACGTGAATCTTGGTCATGAGATGTTATTGTCGTGGTTACTCAGTGATTATCATTTCATGCTTCGTGATTACAAAGTGATTACCGTGGTATATTAGTTATTATATAGACCATAATCATAGTGCATGATATTATAGACCGTGCAGTGTGATATACTTGTTATAACGTGTCATGATTTTGATCCGTGTACTAGTTGGGGTTGAAAAAGTATTTGTGTATATATGATCATATCTTATAGCCCATGATTTAATGTAGCCCGTGATAGTTGTCATTACCACATTCCGAAAACAGGGGTATTTTCGACTTTTTATAATATTTAATATTATTGTAGTTATAATTAATTAATTGCATGATAGTATAATTGATTTTAAATAAATATGTGATATGTAATTTAAATATAGTATTAGATGCACTGTCCATTTATTTTTGAGCTAGCAGACTTGACCTAGAAGCCCAGTAGAAGAACGCCTGTCCGAATTTTGGAATTCGGTATTTAATTATTTTATCTAGAATTAATTTATTGGAGAATTTTTAATTAATTGCTGTATTTTATTTAAGTATTGCGCATTGATTTTGCTTCGATATTTGGAGCGCTATCCTGACTTTTGTCTTTCAATAAAATTCCCCTAGACATGCCCGCCTTCCATTCTGCTATTTTTGCAACTCATAATTAAGCCCTCTGTACATTATTTCTGGCCGCACAAAAATCGTCGCGGACGTTATTTAATAAATTTTATTTTGTATCGTTGTGCGTTCCAATCAAAAATTGGAGGCAATCTTGACCTATTTTTCGTGCGGCCCAAATTAGGGTAATATTCTGTTCTGAGTCTTCTTCATTATTGGTATTGATGACCTGACCTGATTTTGGCCCCATGTACTCCTAATTAATTTTAGAACTCAACTTGCATTTATTTCTAATTTAATTGAGGATACTATTTAAACCAATTCCAAAAATCTCAATTTAATTCCAGTGCCCTGCAAATTGAGCCCATACCGAACTTACAGCACCCCCTGACCCTACAAAACATCGGACACCGAATCGCCCAACAAATTTTTGTTATTTCATGCGTCTGTGCAAATACCCAAATTTAAGGGGGCTAATTTATAAATTTGCATTTTTGGTATCAACACCCATTTGTTTAAACCAATGAGGAATCCCTAATAATTTTATTTAGCCTCTCACCCTCATCCCCACATGAATTATTTTCTCCATGTCAAATCGGGACCCCTCATTTAAAGGGGGTCAATCCTAACCCTTGATTCTATACACCATCTTCCCTATTTAATGCCTTGTCCCATCAAACCCTAATCCCTAGAAAACCTAGGTTTCCCCACCTCCTCACAAGCCCCCACATTTCCTCTCTCCAACGTATGTAAACCCTTTTCCTCATTTTCTTCTTCTCCTTCTTCCTTCTTTCTTCTTCTTCTTCTTCTTTATTTGTTTTTTTGAATTCAAAAGAGAGAGGGGGGGAACATTGTTCACCCATCCCCCCAGACTCAGTTCCCGGCCGGCGCTGCCCCTCAGTACTCAGGCGGCCGCTGCTCCCATACATCTACAACCACCTCCACCACATCATCTAACACCACCACCACCCCGCTGGCCTACAACCCGACGGCCCCACTGCACCTCCCCTTCGCTCCCTGTTCAGTCGGTCAGCCCCGACGGCGCTGCACATCCCCGCTGCTCCCCCATTCCTCCCTGCCGGGCTCCCAACTCCCTCTTCCCGCTATTCAGTCCGGCCTCCTCCATTATACGAGCCCCCTCGCGCCACCGACCGGCCGTTGCTCCACCCGACTCCGGCCTCCCAACCATCAGCCGACACCCCGACTCCCTGTACACTCCGACGGCTCCCTCTACACTCCAGCGCCTCACTGCACCCAGGCCGAGCCCTTCTCCTGCGTGCTCCTTCCTCCTCCCTCTGCCGTTCTACGTCCGGCCATCTTTCCGGCCAACCCCAGTGAGTTCTTCTTCTCATCTCTCCCCTTTCTTCTTCTTATACATATATATATGTATATATATATATACATACGTATATACGTGGGTATATATATAATATGTGTATATGTATAATAATTATTTATTTAATGTTTAATACATGTATTAGTATAGTATATATATATATACCTTAGTATAATATGTGTACAGGTATAATTAATTTTATAATGTGTGATAATTGTATAGGGTTGTATTTAATTAATTGTTTGGGTATGCATGTATATATGTATATATATTTAGTATATGTATGTAATCAATAAATTGGTATATATGTATGTATTATTAAATGGTACATGTATATATATTGTATATATATATATATTTAATTTTAGTATATATATATATTTGGTATATAAATGCATATATATATATATATATTAGTATATGTTAATTGGTATATGTATATGTGTATATATATATCTATAAAAATATAGTGTAATTTCTCAAATTGTATATAGTATACGTACTATTTTGGTATATGTACAAACATATATATGTATGTATTTTGGTATAATAATATATTGGTAAAGTATATATTAAATTAATATATTTGGTATAAATATGTGTACCTATATATATATATATATATACATGTATAAACATATTTTTGGTATGTAAAAATATATAGTATATATATAACACTATATTGATATATATATATGTACTTGTAAAACATATTTTGGTATAATTACCTGCATATAGTATTGTATTATTTTGGTATGTATGCATATATGTATATATAATATAAGTTAATATGTATTTTGGTACATGTATATTAGTTTATATATATGAGTGATGTATAATTTTCACATAAATAATATATACTTCCACTTATGTACATACAGTTATACCTATTTTGTATATACTTTGGAATAACAATATATACGTATTATTTTTAATTATTAACAATATGTTTAATTAATAAATATACGTATCCCTATTAGATGACCCTAGTTGACTAGTGCCATACCTGGCATAGCCCCTGAGTCAGTGTTTTTGACTGTGTGTTAGCATAGCATCTGATGCAAATGTGGTTGCTTTGTGATATGTTTCTAGGACTGTTGGTACCCAGGGGATACTCTGGAACAGGACATCAATAATTACCAGCTAAGGACCCAAGGTAAGTACATTCTCTGATAATTTCTAATTTTTGATAATTCCTATAAAGTTCAATAATCTAGAAATGTTACATCTGAATCCTTGACACTGTGCTACACGGACTAGTATAGCTTGGATCTGCAGTCATGAGATGTTACCTTGATTATCGTTTGACATTGTACACGACATGTATATTAGACATCGTACATGATAGACTGGACTTGCTCGTGTATCGTGGCGTGTCATGGTTGGATCCACAGTACTAGTTGGGGGCGGGGAAGTAGTTAGTAAGAAATGTGATCATAACCTCTTATTGCAGTGTATAAATTGTAAGTGTTAATCATGCTCTTCACCCATGATTAGCCAGGCCCTATAGCTATCGTACATGTTCCCAAGCCGATCACATTTTGAAACTACTATTTCAAACACTTAGAATAGATTACAGTTCCCTATTTTAAATTATATACCACATCACCCGTATATGATACTGTACCTTGTTCTTTCCATTTCTTTTATGCACTGACTATATCACATTGCCTATTTTGCATGTCTCTTTACATTGCCTGTCTCTCTAATTGCCATTGCATTTATTTCACTGTCTTCTTAGTATCTAGCATCATCTGTTTATTACTTTATAGTCCTTGTCAATTATATGGAACTGTTATTTGAGATTTGTACTTTGCTCCTTCCTGACTGGAAACATTTTTCCAGACTATGCCTTAGAGGACCGCTGTCCGACACTTTTTGGACCATATGGTGAGTAGTTGCAGACTTGGTAGTTTAGTTGTGATTCCGGGAGGCCTAGCCGGAAATTACTATTTTTGTTAGTTCTTTAAGTAGACTATTTGGTACCGGATTTATCTCCGACATTTTATTAAGATTTGGATATTGTTGAGTTAGATTACTTTAGACTTGTGTTGTATTAAATTAAATTTTGTGTTCGATATCTTATCGTGTTGTCATCCTGTGATTGAGTATGTGTTCAATTTATTGTGTCATCCGTGCCTCCTTATGGAGATTGGATGCTTGTGTGAGATTGGCTAGATAGTATCAAGACCTTGACAGCGTTCTACCGTCGATGCTGCGGCGTAGGCTGGACGTACCCAAGCACTCGTGCCCCTAAACCGGGTGCGGGTCGTGACACGTTTTTAGTGGTGGCCCATGCAGGTCGGACTTCGCGAGTTGTGCGATGTCGTAGTAGTGTGGCATCCTTGTTATACTACTGCGTGCTTGCGATAGGATCTAGGACATAGGATACTAGGACGAGAGCGAATACTCAATCACAATTCCTTGAGAGATTCCTGGGATGACCCCTGAGAATCTTGTTAAAACTTTCAATTTAAAATCATTCCCTTGTTCCGTCCATTCTCACTTGTTGATTGTTGATTAGTTATTAAGTTAGGATTTTGGTTTCATTGTAGGGTTTGATTTCATGTCAAGATGAATTTACAGACTGATTTATGGTATTATCTGATGACGCATGTCGATGAGGAAAGTAAAAATGATTAACATTAGAGCTATTGGACTACAGAAGGTGGATTTAAATTTTTAATTGAAGATTGAAAATGAATTTCAAATTTTTGAATTTTGAGAAGATTGAGATTTTGTCATAAAAACTTTTTGAGGATTTAGATTCGATTCAATAAACCTAGACAAGTCTGTAAGGATCTTTAAGGTGATTAAATTTCATTTCAGTATTTAAATAATTAACCTTGAGGAAAGTGTATGCATTTACTTAAAAATTTATTCGAGGACTTAGTTTCGAGGACTTTGTTTGGAGGATAAAATCTTATAGTGAGAGAGATATATTAGTATATAATAGATGAGATGCATGTGTAAGGATTTGTTGGCTTGAGCATGATTGCGATTTCACTGCAACTGGCTTAGGTGTTCATCTAGGGTTGTATTGGATAGAGTAGTACTTAGTATGGAGTGTTGCATTTGATATGCACTTGAGTGATAAGGATAACTAGTATCAGCGATTGCAGTAGGTAAGGAAACTAGCAGTGAGTGTGCTTGTGGTAGAACTATGGTACCTAGAGGATAGAGGTATCAGACCGTGGATGTATCTTTGACCTGTGCAATCACAACTAGGATTTTTCTTTCAATCTATTTATCTTGAATGTTGTTTCTTTAGAACTGTACTGTCCTTCCTTGATGATATCGCATTTTTGCCTAAATTGATTCTTTGGGATCTGTCTTCAAGATGTCGCCGCAGACACAGTCTATGAGAGCGGGAACATCAACTTTAGAGGGGCCTGCCACCTCTCCACCTGAGAGACAGACAACCGTAGTTCCTCCTACATCTTCGATGCATGTAGGAGTGTCTGCACTTTTTGGGGATCCTCCTCCCCCACTTGTACAGAAGATTGCCGCAGTTATGACGGACAACCTTCCTCCTCCACCGACTCCAATTCCCGGAGGTTTGCCCATTGACGGGACGCAGATGTTTACCTTGATCCAAGGCATGGTAGATGCCCAGAGAGTGACGGCAGACGCTCAGCGAGTTCAAGCTGAGGCTCAGAGGGTGCAAGCAGAAGCGCACCAGGCACAAACCGAGCTGATGAGAGAAAATATGGAGAATGCTCATAAGGTGACTCTCCAAGCTTTGGAAAGAGAAGCACAGTACCAGCAGTTTCCTGGCCAGCAACAACAGGGATCAGGCACTATAGTGGATTTCAAGAGGATGATGTCTCGAGAGTTTAAAGGCACCGAAGGGATACTCTACGCTGACGACTGGCTAGAGGATATAGAGAGGAGCCTACGATTGACCCAGATTTCGGAGAACTTGCAGATAGAAGCCGCTGGCAGTCAGATGTTCGATATCGCACTCACGTGGTATCGCACGGAGCCGAGAATTACTGCACAAGGACTTACTTGGGAGACCTTCAAGGAACTCTTTAAGGAGAAGTTCTTTCCCGACGTGGCATTGGGAACCTTGGAAAGTCAGTTTCATGACTTGGTTCAAGGAAATATGTCGGTCGACGAGTACGCTGCAAAATTCTGTAGATTGAGCCATTTTGCATCATCTATGATTCGAGACCCAGGAGATCGAGCCCGGAAATTTAGAAAGGGGCTGACGAGAGAGATAAGGTCGTGCACTTCTGGTCGTCGTACCGCTACCTTTGAGGCTATCTTGATGGATGCCCAGATTGCAGAAGAGGATCTGGATCTCAGGCCTAAGAGAAGTCACAATACTTTTGGAGATACGAATGGTAGCACAGGACCAGCCAAGCATCCCCGTATTCAGCACCAACAACAGTACCAAGTACCATTTCATATTCAGCAACAACCATGGACATTGCAGCATCCACCGTAGTACCTAGCACCAGTTCATATCCAACAACATCCATGGGCGTATCAGTATCAACAACAGTACCAGGCACCAGTCCGTGTTCAGCAGAATCAGCAACAGCCTCCGAGAGAGACACAGCAGACTTGTCATTTCTGTAAGAAGCCAGGTCACCTTTGGGAGAGCTGTAGAACGAGGCTAGGACTTTGTTTGCACTGCGGCGCTGCAGGACATCGAGTAAGGGATTGTCTTCTAGCCCCTTATCTTCCCGGCCAGCGCGCAGCTTCAGATTATAGAGATCCAGTTAGGCTACCTGTGGAACCGTATATTGCTCAGCACCCGCGAAGGGAACCACCCCAGCAGGGCGGGGCATTTGCGATGTCGGTCGAGGAGATCGATACTACAGGTAATGTGTTAGCAAGCTCTGTTCTTTCCTTTATTCTGTCCTATCTATTTGTTTGATTGACTGATACCTTAGCACCGTAGCTTGTATGCATGATTTCTTGTTATAATGTAGTTAGTAGTACCCCTGATACAGAGACTGCAATACCATGACAAAAGACACCATGACCATACATATTCCCTTAGGTTGCATATTGTATGATTATAGGAAAGATTTCTTAGACCATGATTATCGGGGTTTGACCATGACGAAGATTTCTGAATGGGTTATGGCTTGACAAGAGAGACAAGATGATTAAGATTCAAGGATAACCATTGATTTAAATAGAGGGTTAAGAAATTAACATTTCATAGTTGATGGGTTAATTAATTCCAGGAAGATTATGATATGATTAAATTGGTTATAAAAAAGAAATTTGGAAATTTTGGGAGATTTATCATTATATTTATTAAATTGCAAGTTATAAATTTTAGAATTTTATATGGGATGTTCCAATTAGAGAATCTTCAAGTATCGCATTGTTGAGCATTTTGAGGAAGAGGAAATCGAGAAATAAAATTTTGATGGATAAATGTTTAATTCAAACTTTGTGGGACGAGATTACATTTTTATATATGTGCATTGATTAAAATCAAATTAGAGGAGTGGATATTAAATTCCGAGTATTGGATTATTAACTAAAAAAAAAATTTGGGGAATTTTTGATAAAAATGGACTTTGATTTTATTCCGAGGATTTTTCAGGAATGCAATAATTTCAAAACTTTTAAATTATGAAAGGACATTGTGGATTATTAACTGATTTAATGGATGATAAATTTAAACTTTGAGGGAAATAATAATGCGTATGATTAAATGCTACTTTGAGGATTTTAAATTTCGAGGACAAAATTCTTTTAAGGAGGGTAGACTTGTCACTACCACATTCCGAAAACAGGGGTATTTTCGACTTTTTATAATATTTAATATTATTGTAGTTATAATTAATTAATTGCATGATAATATAATTGATTTTAAATAAATATGTGATGTGTAATTTAAATATAGTATTAGATGCACTGTCCATTTATTTTTGAGCTAGCAGACTTGACCTAGAAGCCAGTAGAAGAACGCCTGTCCGAATTTTGGAATTCGGTATTTAATTATTTTATCTAGAATTTATTTATTGGAGAATTTTTAATTAATTACTGTATTTTATTTAAGTATTGCGTATTGCCTTTGCTTCGATATTTGGAGCGCTATCCTGACTTTTGTCTTTCAACAAAATTCACTATCTTGCCCTAGACATGCCCGCCTTCCATTCTGCTATTTTTGTAACTCATAATTATGCCCTCTGTACATTATTTTTGGCCGCACAAAAATCGTCGCGGACGTTATTTAATAAATTCCATTTTGTATCGTTGTGCGTTCCAATCGAAAATTGGAGGCAATCTTGACCTATTTTTCGTGCGGCCCAAATTAGGGTAATATTCTGTTCTGAGTCTTCTTCATTATTGGTATTGATGATCTGACCTAATTTTGGCCCCATGTACTCCTAATTAATTTTAGAACTCAACTTACATTTATTTCTAATTTAATTGAGGATACTATTTAAACTAATTCCAAAAATCTCAATTTAATTCCAGTGCCCTGCAAATTGAGCCCATACCGAACTTACAGCACCCCTTGACCCTACAAAACATCGGACACCGAATCGCCCGCCAAATTTTCGTCATTTCATGCGTCTGTGCAAATACCCAAATTTAAGGGGGCTAATTTACAAAATTGCATTTTTGGTGTCAACACCCATTTGTTTAAACCAATGAGGAATCCCTAATCATTTTATTTAGCCTCTCACCCTCATCCCCATATGAATTATTTTCTCCATGTCAAATCTGGACCCCTCATTTAAAGGGGGTCAATCCTAACCCTTGATTCTATACACCCTCTTCCCTATTTAATGCGTTGTCCCATCAAACCCTAATCCCTAGAAAACCTAGGTTTCCCCACCTCCTCACAAGCCCCCACATTTTCTCTCTCCAACGTATGTAAACCCTTTTCCTCATTTTCTTCTTCTCCTTCTTCCTTCCTTCTTCTTCTTCTTCTTCTTCTTTATTTGTTTTTTTGAATTCAAAAGAGAGAGGGGGGGAACACTGTTCACCCATCCCCCCAGACTCTGTTCCCGGTCGGCGCTGCCCCTTATTACTTCGGCGGCCGCTGCTCCCATACATCTACAACCACCTCCACCACATCATCTAACATCACCACCACCCCGCTGGCCTACAACCCGACGGCCCCACTGCACCTCCCCTTCGCTCCCTGTTCAGCCGGTCAGCCCCGGCGGCGCTGCACATCCCTGCTGCTCCCCCATTCCTCCCTGCCGGGCTCCCAACTCCCTCTCCCCGCTATTCAGTCCGGCCTCCTCCATTATACGAGCCCCCTTGCGCCACCGACCGGCCGTTGCGCCACCCGACTCCGGCCTCCCAACCATCAGCCGACACCCCGACTCCCTGTACACTCCGGCGGCACCCTCTACACTCCAGGGCCCCACTGCACCCAGGCCGAGCCCTTCTACTGCGTGCTCCTTCCTCCTCCCTCTGCCGTTCGACGTCCGGCCATCTTTCCGGCCAACCCCAGTGAGTTCTTCTTCTCATCTCTCCCCTTTCTTCTTCTTATACATATATATATGTATATATATATATACATACATATATACGTGGGTATATATATAATATGTGTATATGTATAATAATTATTTATTTAATGTTTAATACATGTATTAGTATAGTATATATATATATATACCTTAGTATAATATGTGTACAGGTATAATTAATTTTATAATGTGTGATAATTGTATAGGGTTGTATTTAATTAATTGTTTGGGTATGCATGTATATATGTATATATATTTAGTATATGTATGTAATCAATAAATTGGTATATATGTATGTATTATTAAATGGTACATGTATATATATTGTATATATATATATATTTAATTTTAGTATATATATATATTTGGTATATAAATGCATATATATATATATATATTAGTATATGTTAATTGGATATGTATATGTGTATATATATATCTATAAAAATACAGTGTAATTTCTCAAATTATATATAGTATACGTACTATTTTGGTATATGTACAAACATATATATGTATGTATTTTGGTATAATAATATATTGGTAAAGTATATATTAAATTAATATATTTGGTATAAATATGTGTACCTATATATATATATATATATACATGTATAAAAATATTTTTGGTATGTAAAAATATATAGTATATATATAACACTGTATTGATATATATATGTACTTGTAAAACATATTTTGGTATAATTACCTGTATATAGTATTGTATTATTTTGGTATGTATGCATATATGTATATATAATATAAGTTAATATGTATTTTGGTACATGTATATTAGTTTATATATATGAGTGATGTATAATTTTCACATAAATAATATAGACTTCCACTTATATACAAACAGTTATACCTATTTTGTATATACTTTAGAATAACAATATATACGTATTATGTTTAATTATTAACAATATGTTTAATTAATAAATATACGTATCCCTATTAGATGACCCTAGTTGACTATTGCCATACCTGGCATAGCCCCTAAGTCAGTGATTTTGACTGTGTGTTAGCATAGCATCTGATGCAAATGTGGTTGCTTTGTGATATATTTCTAGGACTGTTGGTACCTAGGGGATACTCTGGAACAGGACATCAATAATTACCAGCTAAGGACCCAAGGCAAGTACATTCTCTGATAATTTCCAATTTTTGATAATTCCTATAAAGTTTAATAATCTAGAAATATTACATCTGAATCCTTGACACTGTGCTACACGGACTAGTATAGCTTGGATCTGCAGTCATGAGATGTTACCTTGATTATCGTTTGACATTGTACATGACATGTATATTAGACATCGTACATGATAGACTGGACTTGCTCGTGTATCGTGACGTGTCATGGTTGGATCCACAGTACTAGTTGGGGGCGGGGAAGTAGTTAGTAAGAAATGTGATCATAACCTCTTATTGCAGTGTAGAAATTGTAAGTGTTAATCATGCTCTTCACCCATGATTAGCCAGGCCCTATAGCTATCGTACATGTTCCCAAGCCGATCACATTTTGAAACTACTATTTCAAACACTTAGAATAGATTACAGTTCCCTATTTTAAATCATATACCACATCACCCGTATATGATACTGTACCTTGTTCTTTCCATTTCTTTTATGCACTGACTATATCACATTGCCTATTTTGCATGTCTCTTTACATTGCCTGTCTCTCTAATTGCCATTGCATTTATTTCACTGTCTTCTCAGTATCTAGTATCATCTGTTTATTACTTTATATTCCTTGTCAATTATATGGAACTGTTATTTGAGATTTGTACTTTGCTCCTTCCTGACTGGAAATATTTTTCCAGACTATGCCTTAGAGGACCGCTGTCCGACACTTTTTGGACCATATGGTGAGTAGTTGCAGACTTGGTAGTTTAGTTGTGATTTCGGGAGGCCTAGCCGGAAATTACTATTTTTGTTAGTTTTTTAAGTAGACTATTTGGTACCGGATTTGTCTCCGGCATTTTATTGAGATTTGGATATTGTTGAGTTAGATTACTTTAGACTTGTGTTGTATTAAATTAAATTTTGTGTTCGATATCTTATCGTGCTGTCATCCTGTGATTGAGTATGCGTTCAATTTATTGTCTCATCCGTGCCTCCTTATGGAGATTGGATGCTTGTGCCTCCTTATCTTATATGATTAATTTGTATAAATATACATATATTTTAAGTTGGTATATATATGGTACACAGTTATTGTTTAACTAATATGTATATTATTTATTCTGGGTATTTTTATATGGTATAAAAATTAATTTGGTGAATTAATAGTAGTATGATTAAGAATGATGTTGACAATATATATATATATCTTTATTGTTCAATTGGCATAGTATAATATGTATATATGTATCCCTACTAGATGACCCTAGTTGACTAGTGTCCTGCCTGGCATGGCCCTGAGGCCAGTGTTTTTAGACTGTGTGTTAGGGTAGCACCTGATACCAGTGTTATTGTGATGTGTTTTTAGGACTGTTGCTTCACCCAGGGGATACTTTGGAACAGGACATCCATAAATACCAGCTAAGGACCCAAGGCAAGTACATTCTCTGATAATTTCTAATTTCTTGATAATTTCTATAAATTTAATAAATTTTGAAATGTTACAACTGAATCCTTGACACTGTGCTACACGGACTAGTATAGCTTGGATCTGCAGTCATGAGATGTTACATTGATTATCGTATTGATATTGTACACGACATGTATATTAGACATCGTACATTATAGACTGGATTTGCTCGTGTATCGTGACGTGTCATGGTTGGATCCACAGTACTAGTTGGGGGCGGGGAAGTAGCTAGTAAGAAATGTGATCATAACCTCTTATTGTAGTATAGAACAATGTAAGTGTTGATCATGCTCTTCACCCATGATTAGCCAGGCCCTGTAGCTATCGTACATGTTCCCAAGCCGATCACATTTTGAAACTACTATTTCAAACACTTAGAATAGATTACAGTTTCCCTATTTAAATCATATACTACATCACCCGTATATGATACTGTTCCTTATTCTTTTCATTTTCATACATGCACTGAATGTATCATATTGCCTATTTGCCTGTCTCTTTACATTGCTTGTCTCTCTTTAATTGCCATTGCATTTATTTCACTGTCTTCTCAGTAGCTAGCATGACATGTT
The DNA here is from genome assembly GCA_036927795.1 of Iris macrosiphon. Taxonomy (NCBI): domain Eukaryota; kingdom Viridiplantae; phylum Streptophyta; class Magnoliopsida; order Asparagales; family Iridaceae; genus Iris; species Iris macrosiphon. Next base: position 94,417,423 of record JAYESA010000006.1, on the reverse strand, counting down.
TATTGCTTTATAGTCCTTATCAATTAAATGGAACTGTTATTTGAGATTTGTACTTTGCTCCTTCCTGACTGGAAATATTTTTCCAGACTATGCCTTAGAGGATCGCTGTCCGACACTTTATGGACCATATGGTGAGTAGCTGCAGACTTGGTAGTCTAGTTGTGATTTCGGAAGGCCTAGCCGGAAATTACTATTTTCTAGTTAGTTCTTTTAGCAGATTATTGGTACCGGATTTGTCTCCGGCATTTTTATTGAGACTTGGATTTTGTTGAGTTAGATTATTACTTCAGACTTGTGTTGTATTTAAATTTTTGTTCGATATCTCATCGTGCTGTAATCCTGTGATTGAGTATGTGTTCATTTTATTGTGTCATCCGTGCCTCCTTATGGAGATTGGATGCTTGTGTGAGATTGGCTAGATAGCATCAAGACCTTGACAGCGTTCTACCGCCGATGCTGCGGCGTAGGCTGGACGTACCCACACACTCGTGCCCCTAAACCGGGTGTGGGTCGTGACAATAGTTAGGAGATCATTCAACTCACGTGTGATCACTCTAGCTCACCTTTTATATATAGCCCATGTTAGGCCCAAGTTGATCACATTATCTTACTAATATTTTAAGGTATATTAATATATTATTTCTTTTATTTCAGTTTATTATATTATTGTTCCTTACCATATTGTTCTCAGTTTCTGTCATTATTTACCATGATACTTTTTCTCGTGATATATGCTAGTTTAGTTACTTCCATCATTTATTTTTATTGCTATTATTGTTTTATAGTTTTTGTCAATTATTGGAACTGCTATTTGGGTTTTACTTAGCTCCAATCCTGACTGGATATATTTTTTAGATGATTCATTAGAGGACTGGTGTCCTACGCACTATGGGCCATATGATGGTGAGCCAGTTGAGTTATCACCTGTAGAGCCTGTTGAGTTATTACCAACACCCGATGAGACCTAACTAGTTATTCATGATATTGTATATGTCAGTTAGACTTTGGCATTGTATTATTAATTGAGATCTTGTGTTGAGATTAGACTTGGACTTGTGATGTATTATAACTTTATTTTTTTTCTTCTATTCCATATCGTGCCATATCTTTCTCAAGTTTGTTATTATGATTTAGTATTGTTTATTATTATCATATTATCATATTGTCCTCCATTTGGGAGTTGAGATATCTTGACAAGTATAATATATATATTGTGTGAGATATTTAGATAGTATTGTTGACCTAGACAGTATTATACCACTGATCCTGCGGCGTAGGCTGGACGTACCCACATACTCGTGCCATTATATCGGGTGTGGATAGTGACAATGGTACCCCTACTAGCTAATATGAGGTTTAATTAGGGAGGGATATATTAAAAGGTTTTAATTTTATATGAACTAATATAATCTCCTTAATTAATTGAGAGAATTGGTCTAATGAGCCTAGTCTAATATTGGGCTCAATTATGTCATAACATTCTAATGGGTCCACTAATGACAAGTCTAAGTAAACATAAACTAGCCCACTAATCAAATAATTAAATAGAATAACATAATATAATTAATTAGTTGCACAATATATAATATTTAATTAATAAACAATAAATATACTAAATGACAAGAATGCCCTCATCTAGAAATGTAGTAGTGATAACTCTATAAAAGGGAAGACATACAAAGACGAGCACACACAGACAGATAGAGAGAAATGAGCTAGAATTCTCAAGTCTTTGAAATTCAAGAGCAGAGTGAGAGAAATAGAAGCTTCTCGTGCCATTATGCCAGAGCTTTCTTATTGTTCAACTCTCCAAATTGTTTGTAGCAATTTTCAAGTCTTTGAAATTCAAGAGCAGAGTGAGAGAAATAGAAGCTTATCGTGTCGTTGTGCCAGAGCTTTCTTATTGTTCAACTCTCCAAGTTTTTCGCAGTATTCCCTACATCTCTTCATCCTCGTGTGCAATTCTCCATTGTCGTGTGCATTTCTTCATCGTCGAGTGGCCCAAGGAGTAAAGTGATCATTCGCAGATTAGATCTCTTCAGCTATCCTTCCAAAGAATTAATTGTACATAGATTTCTGTTTAGGATCATTTTTTTTTCTTTTTTTTCTTTTTAACAGTTTGTAACACAAAAGTTTCATATAAACTTTTCTCCGCAAACAAATTTTATCGATAAACTACCACGAATTGATCTAGGTTCGAAATAAAGATGCGGTTCATCAAATCCATAAATACTACCGGAGCATTGGTTAGTCCGAATGACGTAACAAAGAATTCGTAATGTCCATATCGTGACCTAAATGTTGTCTTGGGTATGTTTTCTTCCGAACTCTTACTTGATAATAACCTTACCGTAGCTTGATCTAGGAGAAAACCTTTGCCCTGCTCAACTGATCAAATAAATTATCAATTCTTGGTAATGGGTACTTGTTCTTCACCGTCACTGTGTTCAGCTGCCTGTAGTCGATACACAATCGTATTGATCCATCTTTTCTTCTATACTAGAACTACTGGCGCACCCCAGGGTGATCCACTGGTTATGATAGACTTCTTTTCCTTCAGTTCTTCCACGTATTGGTATAGCTTGTCTAGATCTTATGGTGTTATTTGGTGAACCTTACAAGATTTTGGCCATGCTTTGGGAATCAACTATATTCAAAACTCCATACCCCTCACTGGTTATAACCCTGGAAGTTCTTCTCGGAAGACATCTAGGAACTCCTTGACTATCTCAGGAAGCTGTTCTTCTGCTATTGCTGTCACCGCGATCCTTTCTTCATGTTCCTCTCCCACATATCTATCAAAGACAAAATCTTCCATTACCGGGATACTAAATAATACCCTACCCTTATGGCTATCTATCGTAGCATGACTATCGCTCAGCCAGTTAATGCCTAAGATAATATCAAAGTTACCCATAGAAAACTCGATCAACCGTGAAAGTAATAAATGCCTGCAGACTATGATTGGACACGCTATACACACTCTACTAACTCCTACAAGCCCATTACTAGTGAGTATATTCAACTTTTCTGACAATGCCTCAAACTCCAATCTAATGTGTGTCACAAATCATACAGATATAAATGAATAAGATACAACCAAATCAAATAATGCTACAGTAGGATAAGATGTGACATAGATGTTACCTGCTACCATGTCGCCCGATTTCAATGCCTCCTCCAGAGATAAAGTAAATGCATGCCCCTAGCCTTATTGAAATCCTTGTTGTTGCCTCCCTTGGAAATGCTATTGTGGCCTCTACTGGCCCTTTTGCTAGTTCTTCTGATGTTGGTACATTTGATCCTGTGATGGTAAAGAATGCTAAGCTAATGGACGTACTACTACTTCCTGCCCTCTATACTGAACTACCCCAGGTGCTGGCAGTGCTAGAAATTATTGGACTGTCCCTCCTGGCCTCGGCACCAACGGACAATTGGCAATCTGATGGTCTGGACTACCATACCTCATATATAATCTATTGGATGCCTTACTCACATCTCTAATGTGGCCTCCCTTGCCATAGTAAGTATATCCTATTGGTGCTCCCTGGCGCTGCTATTGTTGTTGCTGCGTAGGCTACTGCTGAGAAGAGGTCTTATGCTTAGAGTGGAATAGAAGGTAGAGGAGTATCCCGAATGTCAGCATAATCACCTGGTCTTCCGTCCTTGCTGACAACCTCTGCATGGTAAGCTCGTGCCTCCGAGCAACTATCAATACTTCTTCATAAGTCTGGTAGTCGTGATCCTCTACCAGTTATAGAATCTCCAGATAAAGTCCTTCCTGGAACCTCATCGCTCTGTCCGACTCTGTAGCGACTATGGTCGAAGCGAATCTACTCAACCTAAAGAATTTTATTGCATATCCGTGTCACGCCCCAATTTTGTAGAATCGATAGTCGTCCCCCGAGGCTGACGTTGTGCGTGCCTAGGTTGCGCGACACATAAGGCCAAGGTATTTTATATAATGAACACATATTCAAAGTACGCAGATAATTGAACAGAATGTTGAAACATGGAAAAGTTCTCTTTATTGATAATGGACATCTATTTACAAACTCTTAAATGAGTCAGCTAATTTTCGCACGGGCTTACAAAAGTGGACGCAAAATGAGGTAGTCGTCCGGTACATTACATTCTTTTTCTAAAACTTTAAAAAACTATAGACACCTTCTGGCAAAGTTATCGCCTTTCTACGGAGCAACATAAGTTTGTGTACGAGCTCCTGGAAACTTCAAAATGCTTCTTCGAAGGCACGATCAGGGGGTGTCGGCAGCTGGACTGGATTGGGAATTCACTAGGCTCCTTACAGGACCGACTTAGTGCGAAAACCTGTTTCAATGAGGGTCAGTACATCAAAATGCACTGGAGAAGGCGAGCTAATCCAACTACATCAATCAACACATTGTTTAAATAAAGTATGCAAATTATTTTGTGACCTTTCTATCTTGCCCTAGTATATTTTACAAGCAAGCATTAGATATGAAAGTTTACTGAAATAAAGTTGCCACCATTCGGTGACTTTTACTTGCACGTCTGAACCTCCTGCACAAATACTTACCATGATCTTTCCTGCTACGAAGACATAGTTATCTTACACAGTTTAAATATACAAAAGGATCACTGGCATGATGCCATAAATGACGAGTTATAGTCTCAAGATGGAAGGGTATACAACTCAGGTGGTGATCCCCCGCTGTATGCTATTTCTACTGATACAGATGACTACACAGATCGTTCCGTCTGGATCGGATCGGTCCCAGTGCCCCGACGATCGTCCGCAGGAACCAGAAACCTTGTGCACAAGTTGTCCGTGATTAAACAGCGTCTATATTACGTTATCACATGATGCAGTTTAAGGTAATACGAGCACGAGACCGTTACATAGGATGATCTATTTTGTATAGTATTTCTGATCAGTTTATTGTATAGCAAGGTGTATTCTATACATAGCATAATTATAGAAGAAGTATATATTCTAACAGAATTAAAGCATTATGAAGAACATCTAAATGAACTAGCATGCAATAAGGTAACCTTTTACAAGTTGATTGACAAGCATAAAGTAATCCAAGTTTATTCTTTTTTATCTTAACATCTTTTAGTTATTATGGTATCGTTTGATCGAAACAATCAAGAAGGCAAGGTTTTAGATATGAAGACTTGGAAGAAGGGTTAATTGAATCAAAATATAGCCACTAACAAGTTGGTTGGAGAAAGAAAATTAAAGAGGTGCTTCAAGACTCTGCTCGTACGACATCTACTACACGATCACCTGCATTGCCACGAACAAATGATTAATACCTTTTCTACAAAAGCAATAAAATCTATTAAAATAATTCAAGAAAATGTAAATCCAAAAGCCAATTCAAAAGCACGAAAGCATAAGGCGACAATGAAAACTAGGCAAGAAAACTTGCAGCGGAGAGGTCCCTCTTGACTCTGCCGCTAAGTCCATTCTTGGGGCACGGTCCATTAAATATGGGAATCAATTCTGAAGAATCAAATACATAACAAGGATAAGATCTTGATTCAATCTATCCCGATCTAACGATATTGATTTGTATTTCTTAGGCGTGCTCCCCAAAAATGGGTAATGGGGAACCACATCCTAACCAACTAATAGGAAGTTTCGTCCATGAAACTTAGAAATAGAACCTACCACTATGAATAATGAAGAATACTTTTCCTTTATCTTAGACTCAAGCTACCAGGTCGATGCTTCGACCACATCATTTCTCCAATGCAGGCGCACGAGAGGAACTGAACGACTTTGAAGCAGCTTCTCTTTGTGATCCAAGATCCGCAAAGGATGTTCAACATACGTCAAGTCTGTCTTTAAGTCCAGTTGATCAAGATCCACTATATGACTCGCATCGTACACGTACTTCCTAAGTTGTGAAATATGGAAGATATCGTGCACTTCAGATAGTGACGGTGGTAGGGCAATCTGATATGCGACTGGGGCGACTTGCTTAAGTATCTCGAACAGGTTGACGAATTTTGGACTTAGCGTCCCTTTTGCTCCAAATCTGGTAACTCCTCGCATGGGCGAAACTATGAGAAATACTCGACCGCCTTCTAAGAACTCAAGAGATCGACGATGCATGTCTAAGTAACTTTTCTGGCAAATTTGTGCTACCTTCAGCCGTTCACAGATCAAGCGGATCTTTTGGACGGTTTGTTCTACGAGTTTCGGGCCAAGAATTTACCGTTCACCAACTTTATCCTAACAGATAGGGGATCTACACTTCCGCCCATACAATGCCTCATACGGCGCCAACAGAATATTGGATTGATATATATCATTGTATGTAAATTAGGCTAACGGTAGATGCATGTCCCAACTTGTCTTCAAGTCCAAGGCGCAGAGCAGTAGCATATCTTTGACGTTTTGGTTTACCTGCTCTGTTTGACCGTACATCTGTGGTTGGTAGGCGGAGATAAACTTTAACTTCATCCCCATTGCTGACTGAAGGCTTTTCCAGAAGCATGATAAGAATCGTCCATCTCGATCGAAGACAATGGATATGGGTACATCGTGGAGTCGAATGATCTTGTTAAGGTAGATCAGTGCCAGAAGGTCGGTACTCCAAGCAACTTTTATTGGCAAAAAGTGAGCTGACTTAGTGAGTCGATCGACGCTGACCTAGACAACATTGTTTTCCCTTGGTGTCTTTGGCAAACCAATAATAAAATCTGTCGTTATGTGTTCATATTTCTACTCCGGTATAGCAAGTTTTTGTATCTCTCCGTCCGGCTTCTGGTGCTCGGCCTTTACTCTCTGACAAGCCATGCATTGAGACACGAACAGTGCCATATCTCTTTTTATATAATATAACCAAAATATCGTACGGAGGTTTCGATACATCTTCGTGCTTCCTGGATATGAAGTATAACTCGCATAGTAGGCTTCAGTGAGTATCTCCTTTCTGATGTTTGAATCATTAGGAACACACAATCTTTGCTTTACCTACATCATTCAATTTGTGCTCACCACAAAGTTGGTTGCCTTTCCTACTGAGATAATATTTTGCATCTTCTCTAGGAATGGGTCGTTCTTCTGAGCGGACATAACTTTCTCCAAAAAGTCCAGTTTGAGGCATAACTGAGCCACATGCGCCCTCTTTTTGTATCTGATTCAGAGTGTAATACCCAAACTTTCGATATCCCTTCGTAACCCGTCATTGATAGCTAAGCTCCCAATAAACACTCAACTCAGTGAATCAGCTATAACGTTGTCCTTGCCCGACGTATATCTGATCATCAAGTCAAAGTTGCTAAGGAGTTCAAGCCAATATCGTTGTTGTAGATTCAAATCCTTTTAAGTATAAAGATGTTTGAGGCTTTTGTGATTAGTAAAGATTTTACATGGTACGTCACAGAGGTAAAGCCTCCATAACTTTAACGTAAACACCACTATTGCAAGTTCCAGATCATGCATTGGATAGTTTCTTTCATGAGATTTTATCTGTCTAGACGCAAAGGCTATCACTTTGTCCCCCTGTAATAGTGGTGTTAAAGATCATTCCGAAAGATATGACAAAAAACTCATAATGGCCATAGCGGGTCCGAAATACTGACTTCGACATATCCTCTGGCTTGATCTTTAATGGGTGGTAGCTAGAGTGAAGGTCTATCTTCAAAAAAACTAATGCTCCTTGCAGCTGATCAAAGTGGTTGTCGATCCTGGGTAGGAGATATTTGTTTCAGATAGTGACCTTATTTAGCTCCTAATAATCTATGCAGAGTCCCAATGTCCCGTCCTTCTTCTTTACAAAGAGTACCGGTGCGCACTAAGGAGACACGCTCAGACGAATATATCCACGGTCAAGTCGTTCTTGTAGTTGGCACTTTAACTCCTTTGGTTCAGCAAGGGCCATTCGGTATGGGGCTTTAGAAATTGGTTGGGTATTTGAGAATGTATCGATGGTGAACACAATTTCTCAGTCGGGTGGCATGCCAGGTAGTTTACTCAAAAATACATCAGGGAACCCCACAATGGAACAAGACTCAATATTTTTATAATACAACTGCGTGTCCCGAACCGATGCTAAGTATCCTTCGCATCCAAGTGTAGCATCCGTCGAGCTGACATCGAAGAAATTACCATGCAGGTCTTTGACACATCCATTGCTGAACCACTCGTGTAGCAGAATTCGGTCTCTCTAGTTAGACGGAAGATGACTCATTTTTCTGCACATTCGATAGTTGTCGAGCAAGTGCCAAGCCAATCCATCCCCAAGATTATGTCATAATCCCGAACATCTGGGATTAAAACATATAACGAGAGTTTCCTTCCCCCAATACAGACGTAACCTCCCCGATATACTGAACGGACAGGTATCTTCATTCCCTATGGGTGCTAACACTAAGATCTAGATATAATGGTATTATTTTTATCTTGTTTTCTACGAAAAAATTTGTGGATATAAATCTATGCGTTGTACCAGAATTAAATAGCACATGAGCAGGTAAGTTATTAAAAAATAATATACCTAACACAACGGTGTCCGTTGCTAGGGCCTATTCCCGTGTCAACGTGTACAGCCGGCCTTGAGCTTGACAATGCTCTTGTTGTGGCACGGCCCTGTTGGGTTGAGGTGTTGAGGCAGAATTTGGATGTTGAGGGTGAATCTTGGAGAGGAGCGGACAGTCCTTCAATATGTGGCCCTTATCACCACAGTTGAAGCATAACTCTTTCTTGAGGTAACGTTCGTTGATGGTGTGCCCCAATTTCTTACAGAAATTATAGTATGGCCCTTGGTTCCCTCTTTGTTGATCGCCATTATTTGGATGCTTTGGAGCGGTATTTTCTCTCGTATTTCTATGGCGCATGTGATTGGAAGTATGCGCAGCGTCGGCAGCAACTGGAGGATACAATAGTTCGAGGGAAAGGGCATGATTGAGGACTTCCCGCATAGTCAGATATTAGGAAATGATAAGGTATGCATGGATGGCAGGTCGCAGGCTGCCTTTGAATGGTCTTGCACGACTTGCCGCATCAGGTAAATATGAACTTGCAAATTTGGAGAGCCGGTTGAATTTGGCGGAGTACTGCTTCTCTGTCAAATTGCCTTGGCGGAGCTGCACGAACTCATTCTCCTTTTGCCGACGAACGAGAGGGGGTATGAACTCCTCTTCAAATATGCCATAAAAGGTAGCCCACGCGATTGTCTCCTCTTCATCGCCAACTGAGAGATATCTTCGATGCACGTCCCACCAATCGTACGCTTTCAAACGGAGCTGTAGTTGGGCACATGCAACACGCTTTTCCTCAGTTATCTCTAGTAATTTGAAGTGATCCTCAAGATCTGCCAACTAATCTAGTGACACGATTGGATCCTCATTCCCTTTGAATGGTGTATCGCAGACCTTTTTAAAGTCAGCAAAGTCGAAGGTAGTCACTTCCTTCTTCTTTATAGTTTGAGGCATTTCGACTTCAGGCGTGGGTCGCTCCACCGATGTCGCTGCTGTCATCGTAGAATGGTTGGAGGCCAAGGTCTGAACGATCTATTGTAGGGCATCTACCTGCTTCTGTTCGACAGCAAATCAGGCTTCTAGATTGCCTTCGAACTTGCTTTGTCCTTCTTCCACCTACTTCTCGGCTCGCCCATAACGAGCCTCATATCTATGTTGCTTGCTTTAAGCATCTGCATCATTCTCTCAATCAGGTCAACACGGGACATGGCCCGCTGGCTTCTGAAACTTCTTGAGTTGCCGAAACTACTTTCCTGGGCTTGTACCTCACCTTGTGCTAGTGCTGATGCTTGCACTTGAGTCATTCCTTCAAAAAAAAGTAACTTATATCAGGCTCATAGTGTATTATGGACTCATTATATGGAACGTATCTCATCTTGGCCAAAAGACTTCAAGAGTTCGCATAGGGAATAGATGGGTAAAGGAACTTTTCTGACACGAGGGTCAAATAAACTTGAAGCTGTGCTCTGATACCAATATGTTACGTCCTGATTCCGTAGAATCGATAGTCGTCCCCTAGACGTGACGCCGTGCGTGCCTAGGTTGCACAGCGCACAAGGCCAAGGTATTTTATATAACAAGCACATATTCAGAATACGCAGATAATTGAACAAAATATTGAAACATGAAAAAGTTTTCTTTATTAATAATGAACATCTATTTACAAACTCTTGAACGAGTCGGATAATTGCCGCACGGGCTTACATAAGTGGACAAAAAATAAGATAGACGTCATGTACATTATATCCTTTTTCTAAAACTTTAAAAAACTATAGACACCTTCTAGCGAAGCTATCGCCTTTCTACGGTGCTGCATAAGTTTGTGCACAAGCTTCTGAAAACTTTAAAATGCTTCTTTGAAGGCACAGTCAAGGTGTGCTGGTAGCTGGACTGGATTGGAAAGTCACGAGGCTCCTTGCAAGATCGCCTTAGTACGGGAAACATGTTGCAACGAGGGTCTGTACTTCAAAATACACTGATGAAGGCGAGCTAATCCAACTATACCAATCATTTAAATAAAGCATGCAAGTTATTTTGTTATCTTTCTATCTTGTCCTAGTTCATTTTACAAGAAGGCATTAGATATGCAAGTTTACTAAAATAAATATGCCACCGTTCGGTGACTTTTACCTCCCCGTCTGAACTACCTGCACAAATACTTACTATGACCTTCCCTTCCATGAAGATATAGTTATCTTGTAGTGTTTAAATATATGAGGGGATCACTGGCATGATGTTATAAAGGACGAGTTATAATTTTAAGACGGAAGGGTATGCAACACAGGTGGCGAGCTCCTGCTGTACGTTATTTTTGTCGATACAGACGACTACACAGATCGTTTCTTCCGGATCGAATTGGTCCTAATGCCCCGGTAATCGTCCGTAGGAACCAGAAACCTCGTACACAAGTTGTTCGTGATCAAATGGTGTCTATATTAAGATATCACATAATATAGTTTAAGGCAATACGAGCACGAGACAGTTACATGGCATGATCTATTTTGCATAGTCTCCCTGATCAGTTTATTGCATAGCAAGGTGTGTTCTATACATAGCACAATTATAGAAGAAGTATATAATCTAACTAGAATTGAAGCATTATGAAGAACATTCTAAACAAACTAGCATGCAACAAGGTAACCGTTCACAAGTTCATTGACAAGCATAAAGTAATCCAAGTTTATTCCTTTTTATCTTGACATCTTTTAGTTATTATGGTATAGTTTATCGGGACAATCAAGAAGGCAAGGTTTTAGATGTGAAGACTTGGAAGAAGGGTCAACTGAATTTAATTATAGCCAGTCACAAGTTGGTTGGCGAAAGGAAAGGAAAGAGGTTCAAGACTCCGCTTGGATGATATCTACTGCACGATCACCTGCATTGCCATGAACAGATGATTAATACCTCTTTTACTCTATCCAAGCTTGGAATAAAATATAGTTCAACAAACAAAAGTAATAAAATCCCTCAAAATTGTTCAAGAAAACACAAATCTTAAAACCAACTCAAAAGCACGAAAGCACAAGGCGACAGCAAAAACTAGGCTCGAAAACTTACAGGGGAGAGGTCCCTCTTGACTCTTCCACTAAGTCCATCCTTGGGGAAGGTCCACTGAATATGGAAAATGATTCCGAAGAAGCAAATTCATAACAAGGATAATATCTTGATTCAATCTATTCCTGATCTAATGATACCGATTTGTAATTCTTAATCACGCTCCCCGAAAAGGGCGAACGGGGCACCACAATCCGTCCACAGTCCTACCAGCATGTTTGAGACCGATAAACCTCTGCTGAAGCTCATATTGTGCGATAATTCCAAAATACGTGGACCGAAACCGAGTCCTAAAACTATCCCAAGAGATTGGATGCCTCAAGCCTAACTCTAGTAACGCCCACCAGTCACGGGCATGGTCTTGAAGCTGCAGTCGAACCTGATCAAATTGTTCATCAGTCAGAACTTTTGTTGCTACTAGGATAACCTCAATGTCTTGCAATCATGTGCCTGCTAAAATGGCGTCCTCTATTCCATCGAAATACCTGGGGTTAAGTCGACAAACCCTAGCAGATGCCCCTGAATCAGTCCTCCTATCTCTCTCCAGAGCCGTCTGCAAACCCTGACTCAACAAGATATTCTACTCTTGTTGTTGAAATTGCTAATATTTTTGCACCGCTATCTGATGTTGTTGCGTAATAATGTCGGGTGTCTAGTACTAGTGGTACTGCTGGTACTACTTGGGGTATGGGGATTTCAGGGGCTGGTTGCACTATATATCCAACTTTATGTTCCATTGTGCCAACTTGCTCAACGACTGGCTCGATCTGAACCTGACTCAAAGCAGGTGCTACTTCCTGTTGTTGCCCAAGGGTACCCTATCCTGCCATGCTTGCTGCTCTAGCAAATATGGAAGCCCTAGAGAAAAAGTACAAGAACATCAAGAAACATGACGGAAAGGATCAAGCAGGAAAGAAGTTTTAACAGTTCAAGCATCGGTATCGAGGAAGACGAAGCAAGATATCCAAGGAGACATGTTTCATTGAGACTCCTAGGACCACAATATCCTACAATTCTGAAAGCACAAACCTGCATGGGGCAACACTAAAATATTATCACGCCCAGTACAAAAATTCGGAGATGGACATGGCTAGCTACCCCGTACAAGGTATAGAATGTGTAGGGAAGAAGAAACCAGCACTTGTCAGTGGCTAATCACCCAAAAGAGTAAAATATATAATAACAAGTAGGGAAGAAGAAACCAGCACTTGTCCCTCAGCGTCCATCCGTCTGGTGTGCGCCATTGTTCGGGGGGGAGTACGCTGGATCCTCGGGTAGTTGCTCTAAAACTGGCCATGCAAAACGAGTAGAGTTAGACCCCAAATAGCAAGAACCACAAAGGATGCACAAATGAAGAACCAAAACAGAAAGAAATAAACACAGACACATACACACACACACATATATATATATATATATATTATATTTTTGTCTCGTAGTTTCGGTCTATAGCATACGTGATACAACAATCTAACCCTACAACCAAACAAGGACAAGGGTTAGACCATCGCACCAGGATAATCCATGTCCCTAGGCTACTTAACAGAAGGTACAATACACAATCAAGCTCAGTTACATAATCGGCCAATCACGTGTGCGGCTTACTAAGTGGAGTCTGGGTTATCCCAGAGGTATTATGCATGAAATTGGAATCCTCAGATCAAACCATGTGCAAGCAGGGCTAGCCGAGCCATGAATTGTCATGTACCATATAGTAATTATGCACCAGTACCTCGTATGACCACCGTGCTAAGATCGTGTAGAACACATAGTTCAATATAATAGTCATATATTGCCATCCATTAATGAGAATTTAAACAATATCCCTGGGGCCAGCCTGCACTCCCCAGATAAATATTTGAGGGTGGCAAGTTAAGCGCGATCTCGGGATTATGTCCCTTCCAATTCTCTACAAGTTTTAGTTGCCTAGTTAACCCTACGGTTACCTGAAAGTACATAGCGTGGTCACATATTTATTTCTTCTATATGTCGTACCATAGAAAGGACACACTAGATACGAATGTACTTTGTCACTTGATAGTTTAATTTGGATTGACCCTATCAGGATGAAACAATCAACCAAATCCTAGCCATGCTCTGGTTATCGACCAACTATGATGTCCATACTGGAGGAAATCGTATTATATCACATGTCACATAGCACGTAGGTACACCTCGGTATAAAATATGTAACATAATCACGTAGGAACACTTAGCACATAGGAACACGTAGCACGTAGTGAGTGTATCAGTACGGATACCAATAGTCGGGTCAAGTTACCAATCATTGGTAAAGCATATGAGTTCTAGCACATAGAAACACATAAGTTATATCAGGCATATAGGTAGTCATAGTCACTTGGCACATAGTCTATTTCTATACATGGTCGAGTCAAGCACGTAGTCGGGTCGAACACATAGTCACTTAGTTCCCATACACTTACAATCATCAAGCTCAAACATGGAATCACAAAATCCAATAAAACTTCCAAACTAAGAAAAACCATAAAGCATGTGGATATGGCTGCATAAAGATCAGAGACATAGAGTCAATGTCGCATAGGACCAAGTCTGCATGAAGATCAAGGCCGCATAGGAGTCAGTGTTACATAGGTTAAGGCAAAGTCCACTCTGAGTGACGGCCAATAAATTTGTGTCAGAGAAGTGACTGAAGTGATGGACGTGACAAGCCATAAATTATGTCAGGAAGAACAAGATAAATTTATGAAAAGTCATGCAGAGCCATGAAAGTTGTGCTGAGTTATGTGTCCAAAAGAGGAGAGACACATAGGGGTCACTGTCGCATAGGTCACTCAGCCACATAGATGTTTCTGGGACTTTGTGAATTTCTCATTTGTTCAGCAAGTAAAATACGAGGATATTCATTGTTTAAGACTTTTCTAAGTACTTAGCCCCAGAACGCATGTGTAACAATCAGTCAAGCATCCAACTAGATGGACACATGCTGGAATGCATATGCGGAAAAGAGTCCATGCCAAATAAAGAGAAGGAAGCATAAAACTCTCGTCCGCATAGATGTTGGCCCCATGAGAACTTTGTTTTCTTCAGACGGCAAGTTCAGCCATGGCAGAAAAGCTCCAAAATCGAAAGTTGTTTCCTTCATAAAATTTTTTTTAACTCCAAATCAAGTGAACCAAAAGCCAAAATGCTTAAAATAAAGTGCTCCATCATGTGGAACAACAACAAGTTCAGCCATGCTACAGTCTTTGGAACTGGCCAACTCTCTACGGTCTCAACCTTCTTCGTATCTACTGCCACTCTAGCTCCCGAGATAATGTGTCCCAAAAATGATACATGATCTAACCAAAACTCGTACTTGCTGAGTTTGCATACAACTGGTGTTTCCTTAAAATCTATAAGACCTTTCGAAGATGCTCTTCATGCTCCTCTTCGCTACTGGAATAGACGAGAATGCCATTAATGAAAACTACCAAGAACTGATCTAGGTACGGCATAAAGATACGGTTCCTCAAATCCAAAAATACCACTGGAGTATTGGTCAGTCCGAACGACATAACTAAGAATTCGTAATGCCCATATCGTAACCTAAATATTATCTTGGGTATGTTTTGCTCCCGAACTCTTACTTGATGATATTCTAATTGAAGGTCAATCTTGGAGACTACCTTGGCCCAGCTCAATTGATCAAACAAATCATCAATTATTGATAATGTGTACTTGTTCTTCACCGTCACTGCGTTCAACTACCTGTAGTTGATACACAACCGTATTGATTCATCATTCTTCTTCTCTAGAACTACTAGCGCTCCCTAGGGTGATCCACTGGTTTGGATAAACTTCTTTGCCTTTAGTTCTTTTATGTGTTGGTACAGCTTATCTATATCCCTCATTGGTTGTAACCTTGGAAGTTCTTCTCGAAAGATATGTAGAAACTCCAAAAATACTACCGTGTTCCTTTTTTCATGTTGCTCTCCCACAGATCTATCAAAGATGAAATCTCCCATTACCGACAAACTAAACAATACCCAACCCTTATTACAATCTATCATAGCATGAATGTCTCTCAGCCACTCCATGCCTAAGATAATATCAAAGTTACCCGTAGGGAACTCGATCAACCTTGCAGGTAATGAATGCCCGCACACTACGACTGTACATGCTATACATACTCTACTAACTCCTACGAGCCCATTACTAGTGGGTATATTTAACCTTTTTAAAAATGCTTCGAACTCCAATCCAATGCGTGTCACAAATCTTGCAGATATAAATGAATGATATGCACCCGAATTAAATAATGCTACAGCAGGATAAGATGCGACAGAGATGTTACCTGCACTATGTTGCACAATGCCAAAGCCTTCTCCAATGACAAAGTAAATGCCTGCCCCTGGCCTTGTTGAGCTTCTTGCTGCTGCGTCCCTTGGAAATATTATTTTTGCCTCTGTTGGCCCTGCTGTTGGTTCCTCTGATGTTGGTACATCTGAGCCTGCGTAAGTAATGGATGCTGAGATAATAGGCATACTGCTACTACCGACCCTCTATGTTGAACTGCCCCTGGTTCTGGCAGTGCTAAAAATTATTGGACTAGCCCTCCTAGCCTCTGCATCATTGGATAATTGGCAATCTGGTAGCTTGGACTACCATACCTCATACACAACCCATTACGTAGGAACACTTAAGACGTAGGAACATGTAGCATGTAGTAAGTATATCAGGAAGGATACCAATAGCCTGGTCAAGTTACCAATCATTGGTAAATCACATGAGTTCTAGCACATAGCAATACATAAGTTAAGTCAGGCACATAGATAGTCAAAGTCACTTGGCGCAAGGTCTATTTCTACACATGGTCGGGTCATGCACATAGTCGGGTCCAACACATAGTCACTTTGTTCTCATATACTT
The DNA here is from genome assembly GCA_036927795.1 of Iris macrosiphon. Classification (NCBI taxonomy): domain Eukaryota; kingdom Viridiplantae; phylum Streptophyta; class Magnoliopsida; order Asparagales; family Iridaceae; genus Iris; species Iris macrosiphon. The sequence goes on along the minus strand of JAYESA010000006.1, from coordinate 94,401,001 downwards.
ACAATCATCAAGATCACACATGGAATCACAAAATCCAATAAAACCTCTAAACTAAGAAAAACCATAAAACTTGCACATATGGCTATATAAAGATCAGAGACGTATAGAGTCAGTACCGGATAGGTCAAGGCCGCATAGGATAAAGGCCGTACGAAGATCAAGGCAGCATAGAAGTCAATGTCACATAGGAGTCAGTGGTGCATAGGGCAAAGCAAATTCCACTCCTTGGGACAAGTGCAGAGTGATGGCCAATAAATTCGTGTGAGAGAAGTGACTGAATTAATAGATGTGACAAGCCATAAAGTGTGTCAGAAAAAATGATAAATTTATGAAAATTTGTGCAGAGCTATGAAAGTCGTGTTGAGTTATGCGTCCAAAAGAGGAGAGGCGCATAGGGGTCACTGCCGCATAGGTCACCCGGCCGCATGGATGTTTCTTGGACTTAATAAATTTATCATTCGTTCTACAAGTAAAACACGAAGAGTTTCGTTGTTTAAGACTTTTTTAAGTACTTAACCCCAAAATGCATGTGTAACAATCATTCATGCATCCAACATGATTGACACATGATATAAGGCATACGCGACAAAGAGTCCAGGCTGCATAAAGGTCAAGACGCATAAAACTCTCGGTCGCATAGATGTTGGCCGTATGAGAACTTTGTCTTCTCAAGACAACAAGTTCAGCCATAGCAGAAAAGCTCCAAAATCAAAAATTGTTTCCTTCATAAAAAATTTATTTAACTTCAAATCAAGTGAACCAAAAGCCAAAATGCTCGAAATTAAGTGCTCCATTATGTGGAACAACTAGTTTTCAAGGATACCACATTTTGATAGATTAAAACCATAAAAAATACATGGAACCCATGAAAACTCTAAACTTAAAATGTAGATCTACTCATAAACATCCATCAAAACTGTCACCCTCACTTTTTCATTCAATAGTAGTTTAGTAATTGACATGGGTATTATTTATTTTAAGATTATTTGTAATTAATTGTGCATGCATGATTATTTAATTATTGTATTATTTATTGATTGCTAGTTATAGATTTATTTTGGACTTGTGTAGTGGACCTAACCCAATTATTAGAATGCAAGAACCAACATTTTAGACTAGTTTAGATTGAGCCCATAAATTAGGCCCACGGATTATGAAGCTTGATTAATTAGAAAAACCATTAGACTAGAACCTTCCCTCCCTAATTAAATTCTTCATAAGAGGCCCCAAGGGGTATTTGTGACATTTTATATTGCTTGGGGAGGGGGTATATGGACGGCCACATCAAGGAGGAGAGATAGTGCTCTCATTTTATTTTATTCCCCAAATTCTAGATCTATAATTTTTTCTCTTCTAAATTCCCTCTATTCCCTCATCAATTCTCCACCAACTCTTCATCAATCCCTTCCCTAATTCATCATTAAGGTTGCTACACCAAGGATCTACAAAAAGAAAGTAAGGAGAAAGGAGGAGGAGGCCAAGATCTACAAGGAGATGAGCTACTTGGCAATTAGGGACTTTTCATTGGGAATCCATCTTCCAATAGGTACATTTTAGTTTTTCACCTTCTATTAGAATATAGATTTGATATTTAATCATAATAAATCAACCCACATGTATAGGCTACCCATAGCAATTAGTTTTAGGTTCATCGGACATCTACGGTGGAAGTTATAACCAATTTGGGGCCAATTTTAGGAGAATTTCGAGATTGGAACATGTAGTGCTTGTCATTGGATTTAATAGATCTAATTGACATTTGATTGCTTGTTTATGACTAGTTTTGTGTCCACAATTGGATACGTATAGGACGTATCTCGTTAATTTGACAAAATGGGTCAATTTTGGGGGTTTTCCTCCGACACGGGGCCTTGTGAATATTATATTATGACACAGACACGTAGATACTCTAATTACTATATGTATTATTCATAATTAGTATTTTAGATTTGTTCGTGTTCTCCGGGATGCGTTTGGTTGTGTGTTGGAGCCGTATCGCAAGCGTATCATAAAGAAGGTATGATACGAGTGCGGTGCACTCTATATATTTGTTGTTTTGCTCTTTTTCCTATACGTGCATGTATAATTATATATATACAAGCTATCTATGTATTATATAGTGTATATGATAGTGAAGTTTGTGTTTGGGTATATATATGTGTGTGTGTGTATATATATATATATATATATATATATATATATAAGTATACTTGTGTTGTATATCTATATGTATATATATATTGTGTTGGGTTATATATATTTATATATATGTGTGGATAGATATATACATATCTAGTTAATATTGTGTGTTGGGCTGTGTGTGTTGTGAGAGCAGTTAGTGCTCAACTGGTAAATGAAGAGAGGGTGAGCATCAGTGTCAGCAAAGAGGTATTAACAGCATCAGTGCAGGGGTACAGTCCGCAAATTGAGCTAGTCACTATACAGTATCTCGTGCACATAGAGAAGATTAACTGAGAACTCTGCAGTGAACTCTGAAGTGAGGGAACCACTGCACCAACTCGGGCAGCATTAGTTGTAGTTCAACTACAGAACACCAACAGAGGAAAGAGACATCAACTCCTGCAGAGGAAGATCAGCAGCAAGCTCGAGCAGTGACTGAGAGTGAAGCAGTTCAGCATAGTGGCAACCATCGAGGTGCAACAAGTGTGCAGAGGAGCTACATAGTTCAGCAGCTGTAGCAGAGAGTCTCGACAGTTTTGGGATCCAGTCACTATGCAGTATCTGAGGGTACCACAGTTCAGTCACTATCCCACTGTGCAATTATGCACAGTTTCAGTGTAGTATCAATTCTGATACTTTCACTATTTAGCTTAAGTTTCAGGTCTTGTTCTTGAGTTAGGTTTAGTTTCAGATTTAGTTAGTTGAGTGAGGTTTTGAGAAGTATCAGTGTGGTTCATTTCAGGTAAGGTTTATGGGCTTGAGTGTAGTATTAGGTTTAGTTGTGTTAGTTGAGATTTTGATTAGGAAGTCAGTGTATCAATTCTCAGTTTCAATTAAGGTATTGCTAGTGTGTAGTATCTACATCTAGTTAATTGGTTGTGTTTTGGTATAGTTAATTGATTATATATATACTTGATTATATAATTATCTAGTTACGTATTTAGTGTTTAGTGTCAGTTTAGTTTAGTTTTCTGTTAAGAGTTAGTTATATATAAATACTTGTATTAGTTGTTAGTAGTAGTTAGCCTATATATGTATATTAAAGTGTAGTTTGTATTGTTAGTATACAGATGTTATGTTAGTAGTTATAGTACTTAATAGCTAGGAGTAACATATGGTTTAGTATTAGGGATTAGACATATATTAGCTATATGCAATAGGATTTGGGTTACCTTGGGATACCAAGGTATCACCAAGGTATTGGGGCGATACCCAAGGTATTGAGTTGGGTATCGAGTTAGGTGCGATACGCATTGGTGCAAGGCCAAGGTATCCTATTTTAGATTGATTTGTTATGATCTTATAATATTTGACTTGAATATATATATATATATATATATATAAACTTTATTTTCATATTAGAAACTTGCTTATCTTGGGATATGGCTTTTTGAATGCCTTGTTGTATATTAGTTTACCTAGTATAGCATAGCTTCATAGTGTATTGACTTAGTGACTTAACATTAGACTCTTGCAACCTAGAATTCATTGGTTTGACTTAGAAATGGCGTATCGACCTAGAGTTGCATCAACTTAACTTATTTTCATTCTTGAACCTTGTATTGATGCAACATACCACATATAGGTTGTGTGACACCGGCTTGGGCATCAAGAGACACCCCTTGGTCAGGACGTCATGCGAGTACATTTCTCTTATTGTTTTCAATTCATAATATTGTATATATACATGTTCTAGAATTGTATACATTAATCCCGACACAGTGATTTTACGGACTTGTACTATATGGATCCGGTCATGAGATGTTATCCCCTACCGTGTTCAACGGGTACTCATGTACATTGTATCTCATCGTGTATATTGGGTATTGATTATATTTCGTGTTCACACCCTGCTCGTGTTAAGTGTGCCTATTCGTGTACACCCACCACTCGTGTTCGGTGGTTATGATATTCGTGTACACCCACTGCTCGTGTTTAGTGGTTATATTTCGTGTTCGTAGTGTGTCGTGATTGGATCCATCAGTATTAGTTGGGGGTGGGAGAGTAGGAGTTGATTATGTGATCAAAGCCATTGTTATATCGTGTACATTCTAGTTACATACCTCACTTATAATCGTCTTACCTGATCATGTTCACCCAACCCGATCATATAATGAACTTGTATTCTGAGGCACGTTAGTTAGATTGCAGTTTACTTTATCATATTGATGATATTCTTTTTGTTAATCTATATTCTCGTACATTACTTGTATATTTATTATTCATCATTCATATGTTTAGTGATCTTGTATTTTATTTCTATATCTGTTTATATGCTCGATTATGCTATTGAAACTGCTTTCAGAGGTATGTACTTCACTCCAATCCTGACTGGATATAATTTTCCAGATGACTGGCTTATAGAGCAGTGTCCCACATTCTACGGGCCGCAGGATGGCGTACCTTTGGAGGATACTCCTATTTACCAGAAGGACTTAGTTGCAGAGCCCGAGGAGGTCTAGTTATATTTGTATTAGATTGTATTAGACTATTCTTTGTTGAGATTCATAGTTTGTATATTATTTCAGATTGTGGATTGTATCTTTTTCTTTCCTTCGCTATTACATTCGTGCATTATCCTTCCTTAGTTTGTTTTGTGACTGAGATTAGATATACTTGTGAGATACAATATTGCTCCTCCATTTGGAATTGAGATGATTGACAGGTACCATATTATATTATTGAGATATTAGATAGTTAGAAATGACCCAGACAGCGTTCTACCGCTGATTCTGCGGCGTAGGCTGGGCGTAACCATGTACTCGTGCCTGAATATTCGGGTGCGGGTTGTGATACATTTTTAGTGGTGGCCTATACAGGTCTCATCTATCCTACGATAATGAACTACTTGCGACTCTAGATAGATTTCGTAGTTGTGCTCGTCTAGAGTACTGCTACGAGCCTGCTTTAGGATTTAAGTTGAGAGTTTACTCAATCACACCTAGGAAAATTCTAATCTATTTTTTTGTAAATCCTTATCTATTGAATATTGTCTTTTATTTTGAACAAAGTTATGTCCTTCTTTGATGATATCGTATCATATTTAATATTGATTCCATATTTTAATCTATCTTCAAGATACCGTCGAAGACACGTTCCCAGTGATCAGGTACCGTGAAAGCGCGATCAGTCACTTCATCACCCATGAGGGCAATAACCTCAGATGATGGTCCAGCACCTACATTCAGGAGTTCAACTTCACCGGTTTAGGTGGGCGTATCGGCAGCTGCTTTCGGAGGTGATCCACCTCTGGTACCGAGGACATGGCAGACAGTTTTCGAGGATCTTCCACCTCCACCACCTATGGTTGACCAGACGCAGATGTTCGTGCTTTTCCAGCAGATGATGGAGGCACAACAGCGAAAGTCTGAGGACCTGCGATAGAGCGTGGAGAATGCTCACCAGATTGCACTTACAATAGTTGAGAGAGCTACTCCAGCCCAGCCACAGATGGTACCAGCTTAATTTATTCTAAATCAACCGAGGCCGGGCACCATCATCGACTTCCAGAGGATGGGCCCGAAGGACTTCAGGGGCACAGAGGGGATTATCTATAAGGACGAGTGGATCGAGGACATCGAGCAAAACCAGTGGCTGGCACAGATTCTAGAGGTGCTACAGATAGAGGCAGCGGGTTGTATGATGTTCGATATTGCATTAACATGGTTCCGGATAGACCCCAGGATTGCAATACCAGGACTCACTTGGAAAGCCTTCAAAGAGATTTTCAAGGAGAAGTTCTTCCCCAATGTAGCTCTTACATCCTTGGAGAGCCAGTTCCAATACCTCATCCAGGGAGGTATGTCAGTGGACGAGTATGCGGCAAAGAATTTCTGACTAGGTCGCTTCGTGGAAGGTCAAAACCCTAGAGGCAGAGCAAGAAAGTTCAGGAAGGGCTGAACCGGGAAGTCAAACCCCACACCAACGGAGATCCTACTGCCACCATCGAGGAGATACTCAGACAAGCACAGAGAGCGAAGGATGACTTAGTGTCACTACCACATTCCGAAAACAGGAGTATTTTCGACTTTTTATAATATTTAATATTATGGTAGTTATAATTAAGTAATTGCGTGATAATTATTTGTTTTGAATAAATATGTGAGATGTGTAATTTAATATATATTATATACAGTGTTCATTTATGTTTGAGCTGGTAGATTTGACCTAGAAGCCCAATAGGTGAAACCTGTCCCAAATTGTGGAATTTTGTAATAAATTGTTTTATTTATAAATTAATTACTGAAGATTGTAATTAATTGCCGTATTTTAATTTATTATTGCGCATTGCCTTTGCTTCGATATTTGGAGCAGTATCCTGACTTCAGTCTTCCAACAAATTTCACAATCTTGCTCTAGACATGCCCGCCTTCCATTCTGCTATTTTTGCAACTCATAATTATGCTCTCTGTACATTATTTCTGGCCGCACAAAAATCGTCGCGGACGTTATTTAATAAATTCCTATTTTTTATCGTTGTGCGTTCCAATCGAAAATTGGAGGCAATCTTGACCTATTTTTCGTGCGGCCCAAATTTGGATAATATTCTGTTCTTAGTCTTCTTCACTATTGGTATTGATGACCTGACCTAATTTTGGCCCCATGTACTCCTAATTAATTGTTGAACATAACTTGCATTTATTTCTATTTAAATTGAGGATACTATTTTATCTGATTCTGAAATCCCAATTTTATTCCAGTGCCCTGCTATTTGAGCCCGTACCAGTCTTACGGTGCCCCTGACCCTACAAAACACCGGACACCGAATCGCCCGCCAAATTTTTGTCATTTCATGTGTTTGTGCAATTTTCTGAATTTAAGGGGGCTAAATTGCAAATTTGTATTTGTGGCCTCACCCAATTGTTTGAACAATGAGGGAACCTAATATCTTTATTTAAACTCTCACCCTCATTTCCCACATGAATTATTTTTCCTCATGTTCAATCTGGACCACTCATTCAATGAGTGCATCCTCACCCTCCATCAAAACACACTCTCCCATATATAATGTCTACATCAAAACCCTAATCCCCAAAATTTCCTAGGGAAACACACCTCCCCAAGCCCCCCTAACCGTAGCTCTTTCTCTTCCTCAATTTTTTCTTTTCATTTCTTCTCCTTCCTTCTTCTTCTTCCTTCTTCATAGTTTTAAATTCAAATTTGAAGAGAGAAGGGGGGGACACTGTTCACCCCTCCCCGTACTGTTCATCCCGGCGGCGTGCTCTGTGCAGCCGGCTATTCTCTCCGGCGGCCCTCAAGTTCATCCCCCGCGCTCGAGTCCCCGAGCCGATCCTTCAGTCGGTCGAGCCCCCGAGCCACCCTACTGCACATCATCTCCGGCGGTCACTGCTCTCTCCGACGGCCCAGCGGCCATCCCGAGCCCACCGACGCGTCCGGCGGCCGAAGCCCGCTATTCCTCCCCGTGCTGCACCCCGACTTCCCATTATACTCGACGAGCCGCCGAGTCTCCCCCACCTACAACCCTCCGGCCTGTTCAGCCCGACACCGACGAACTGCTCCCCCTCCGCTGTGCAACCAGGCCGGCCCCGCCCTTCCCTGCTGCCCTCTCCGACCTGCTGTGTGCTCCGGCTCCCGCTGCACTCATCACCACCACCACCTTCAACTCATCATCACCACCACCTCCCATTCCTCCCAGCGCCTCCCGAGCTTCCCGCTGCAACTCCCCGACTCCGGTGCAGCCCCGCAGCCCTTGCTGCCTACTCCGGCCAGTGGCCTCCGATCACCACCACCTCGGTGAGATCCCAACTTCCTCCTCCCTCCTTTAATAGATTGATTCCTGGGGTGTATAATTAAATTAGTGTATATGAATTCTTATATAATAGTATAAATGAATTCATGTATATACATGTATATAGGTATGTACATTGTCCTATTTTTGAATAGTATATAAGTATCATACATGTATGTAACAGAGATATATATATATATACCTATATATATGTATATTGGGTATTCTATATGGTATATAAATTAATTCTATGTAAATTTTCTGGTATTTATACGCATTGGTATATGTATTCATAAATACATATATGTATGTATATATTATTATTAATGAGTATTTCATTTAATATATATGTATGTATTTGGTATAAAGATATATAAATGTTTGATAAATGTATATATATTTTGTATATATATGTACTTAATATATATTTTCAAATATGTATAATTAGTATAAATGTATATATATATATATCTTGTACATAAAATTAATGTATTGAATATGTATTTAGTGTGATGTACTAGTATTAGTATATATTTAATAATAACATTGACAATATATATATATTTTTTAAATGTATTTTTGCACATGTATGAGTATACATATATAATGTTCAACTAGTATAAATCAAATATGTATTTAAAAGGTATATATATATATATTATAATTACATTTAAATTGGTATATATAACTACGTATACTAGTATAATTTAAATTAGTATATGTATAACTATTTATTTTATTAATATTTAACATGTATAAATTCTAGTATAAATATTTCTTAGTATATAAAATGTATATATAAACACGTATTTGGCATATGTATTGATTGGTATGGTAATAATGTACATATTTAATAGGTGTACATTATTCAATATGATGAGTATATATATATATATTGTAAGTATTAATGATAATTAATAATATGTGTATTTATATACGTATCCCTACTAGATAACCCTAGTTGACTAGTGCCCTGCCTGACATGGCCCTGAGGCTAGTATTTTAGACTGTGTTAATGTAGCATCTGATGCAAATGTGGTTTTGCTTGTGATATGTTTATAGGACTGTTGGTTTACCCAGGGGATACTTTGGAAAAGGATATTGGATTTACCAGCTAAGGACCCAAGGCGAGTACATTCTCTGATTAGTTTCTAATTTATGATATCTCCTATGTTCACTGTATCTAGTGTAAATATCCATGCTTTTGACACGCTGGTTACACGGATTGGTATACACGGATCTCGTCATGAGATGTTATTCCTTATTCATGGTGTAGTTTGTACAAGACTTGTTTTCCTTGTTATCTTGTGCATGTACAGACACTGATTCCCGGGGAGATTTGCTACCTCCCTAGGGAATCTCGTGCCATAGCGTACCATAATTGGATTTACTATACCAGTCGGGGGTGGGGAGTATTTTAGTGTAGATATGTGATCATACCAACTTTTCATGCATCATAGCCCACCCCACATCTCACGTCGGGTGCGGCCTGACCCTCTCCATGCTTCATAGCTGTTACGTGTGATTAGCCTGACCTCTCCATGCATCATAGCTAACCAACGGTTAGCCTGACCTTCCATGAATTATAGCTAATCACATGTAACCAGCCTGATCAAGTTCCCAAGCCGATCATATGTTAAAGCTAGTACTCACACACTTAGTCATAGGTTTCTTGCTCATGGACATATTGTTTCTTTTCCTGCCGTTACTTACAGTATTTCCAGTATTTCTTTCATTGTACAATTCTCGTACCTATACATGCATCTGGTATATTTTCATCTAGAACTGCTACATAGTTTATGTCATTTATATAGAACTGCTATTTAGAGATGTACTTTGCTCCTTCCTGACTGGAAAATATTTTTCCAGACTGTGACCTTAGTGGACTTGTTTCTGACACTTGGAGATTGGTTGTTACTGATTGCAGGTATGATTGTTTTATCATTAGACTTGTGTTGTATTCTTTTGTTTCTTCAAATTCTTATCGTGTTGTAGTTGTGTTTGAGTATGTTGTTCATTTTGATAGTGTTATCCGTGTCTCCTTATGGAGTTGGATACTAGTGTGAGATTATTTAGATAGTACTTTACCTAGACAGCATTCTACCGCCGATGCTGCGGCGTAGGCTGGACGTACCCACGCTCTCGTGCCCTTATACCGGGTGCGGGTCGTGACACGTTTTTAGTGGTGGCCCATGCAGGTCAGACTTCGTGAGTTGTGCGATATCGTAGTAGTGTGACATCCTTGTTATTCTACTGCGTGCCTGCTATAGGACATAGGATATAAGATACTAGGATGAGAGAGAATACTCAATCACAAATTCTTGAGAGATTCCTGGGACGACCCCTTGAGAATCTTATTATAATTTCCAAATTAAATCTTTTTCCTTGTTTCCGTCCGCTCTCGCTTGTTGTTACTAAACTTGATTCTTGTTGATAAGTTATTAAATTAAAATCTTGGTATCATTGTTGAGTTTGATTCTTGTTGACCAGTTGTTAAATTAAATTCTTGGTATCGTTGTTGAGTTGATTTCATATCGAGATGAATTTTACGGGCTAAATTTATGGTATCATCTGATGACATATTTTGATGGGGACAGTGAGAAAGGTAAAACGTCTACTTTGGTTATGGACCCTAGAGTTTATCGCAGCCATATTAGCTGTGGTGACGAGAACGTAGGAACCTGACTTGGATGTACATACTATAGTTATGAAACTTAGAGTCTCTCGCAGCCATACCGGTTGGCGTGGCGAGTATTCTAGATGACATGATTATAGGATTGCATACCTTAGTTACGGAACCTGTCGTTTATCGCATCTATGCTTACTGGCGTGGCGAGAATTCTGTGTGTCATGATTTTTGACAGACGTGTATGATTATCAGGTTGTATCTTAAATTGGTTCTTAAAGTATCATCTCAAGACTTATCTATTTCTGTTATTCCAGGACTTTGTTCCATCGCTTCTTTTCTTTACTAGCAGTAAGGATACCTTCTGTCCTCAATCCAATTCCTTTTAATCTTCTATTCCTTGAGGGTTCCTTGTTAAGTATGATAATTAGTGACTTTTAATTATGTCTGTGTCTTGAGTATTAGTATTGACTGAGTGTGACTTGTGAGTTTGTAAGTATTTCCTAGTTGGACATGGGAGCATTAAGCATTGATCTAGAATTAACCCATAGCATAGTACCTTGTAACAATGGTTCTAGGATAAGGTCATTAGAGACTGTGAGTAGAAGGAGAGTATAGGGTATCAGTGATAGTTCAAGAGTTAGTATCAGAGCCAACATACCTGTCCTGGATAATCATGATTATGCAATTGGATGATCTACGTGAACAATTAGGTATCAAGAAATTGTGTTAAGAATTAATGGATCATGATTCAATTTGATGATTGATATCAGATATGTTAAAAGTAAAGAAGGATATATGCATAAAGAGTTATAATGAAGTATCATGAGTGGAGAAATATCAGAATTGGTAATGAAAATGGTGAGGCGTATCATGGATTAGTTAACAGGCTATAAAAGGTTAAAGGGAAATACATATACATCAATTGAGATGAGAACCATATACTTGCCCATGAGAGTAAAGAAATATGAGTATTATAGAAGGAACAGGTAAACATGAGTTCTAATGAGCTTGATGAGATGATCCATTAATGAAGCTAGTGATATAATACCAAGAGTGCTAATGGTTCTATTTCGAGAGTTAGTCGAGAATGACGCTCAAAACAGTAAGCACTCTGCGTGATGATACTCGGATGATATACCAGTTAATATAGATTAAAAATCATGGAAGAAAATACATGTGATGATAACTTTGATCATTGGAGGTAATAGTACAAGTGATTCAGGCAGTACAATTTTAGTACATAATTATAGACACTAGATGCATTGAGTGCACCTTGAGTATCAGAGACCGTGAGCACTGATATGTACCTTGTGGAGTTATAAATCGAAAGGGGGAAATAAAATGTTTATTTTAGAATAATTGAGGAGTTGAGATTATGTCATTAAATTTTTGAGGATTTCAAATATTGATTCAATAAAAATGGTCAAGGCTACAAAGATTTTAGAAGTGATTAAAAATTTTATTCGATGTTGAGTATCTGACTTTAAGGAGGCATATGCATTTATTTTTAAGTTGATCGAGAAGTTAAACCTTGATGAGTATTTTGAGAATTAAATTTATGGTGGATGAGAAATATGAATATTAATATATGAGAAGATGACATACATGTGTAAGGATCTGATGACTTGAGCATGATTGAGGTGGCACCGCAGACTGACTTGGGTGTCCATCTAGAGTTGTATTAGAAAGGGTTTAGCACTTAGTATGGTGTTACACTTGGTGTGCACTGGAATGATGAGAAATAGTATGGACAATTATAGTAGGAACGGGAACTGACAGAGAGTATGGTACTAAGGAGAGAGAGGTATCAACTTGAATGCATTATTGAATCATGATTATATTAGAGATTCTTGGCATCAGATTTAGGTGTTAATAGACGTGTGTGCAATATGGATATATTCAGGGATCTTGTGGATAAATGATTAGTTGATATGGATATCAGTGTACAGGAATAGGAGTTAGTTAGTAAATGTGCCAGGGTTAAGAGTATGTTAGAGATAGGGATACTGCAGGAAATATGTTAACAGGTTCTTTCTTTTCTTTTCTAATGTTCTTTTTCGTCTTTTGGCTGAATTTTCCCTAGTACTGTAGTTCATATACATGATTTTTCTTGTTAGGATATAGTTAGTAGTACACCCTGATAGAGAATGCAATACCATGATAAGACAGACCATAACCATGCATGTTTTCCCTAAGTTGTTTGTTGTATGACTGTAGGTAAAATTTTTCTTAGACCATGATCGTTGGGGTTTTGATCATAACAAAGATTTATGAAAAGGTTATGACTTGACAAATGGGACAAGATGATTAGAAATTCAAGGATAAGCATTCATGAGTTGATATAACAGAATTGCTGGATCATTGGTTTTACAAAGATCGAGGTATGATTGAAAATTTAAGGATAAACGCTAATTTAAATAAAGGATTAAAAATTTAACATGGCAGAATTGATGATTATTAATTTCAGGAAGGTTGATTGTGATATAATTTATCATTAAAATTGAGGAAAGTTTGGAAAATTATCATTATATGTATTTGATTGCAATATAGTAATTTAAAATTTTATATTGGGGACGTTGCATTTGAAGGATCCAAAAGTTTCGCATTATTAAGTATTTTGAGGAAAAAGAAAACTGAAGAATCAGATCATTGATGGATTATTGTTTGGATTAAGACTTTTTGGGACGAGAATCAATACATTGATTGAAATTAAATTTGAGGAACAGATATCAATTCTGAGTATAAATTTTTAAGTTAAATTCGTGGGAATTGTGAGGAGATGGAATCTGATTTTTATATTGAGAATATTTCCGAAATTTTTGAAAATTGCGAAACGACAAGGTGGATTATTTCAGGATTTTGTGGGTTGTTGAATTTCACTATTTATGGAAATAATAATGTGTATGAATAAGCACTCCTATGAGGACTTTAAATTTCGAGGACGAAATTCTTTTAAGGTGGGTAGACTTGTCACTACCACATTCCGAAAACAGAGGTATTTTCGACTTTTTATAATATTTAATATTATGGTAGTTATAATTAAGTAATTGCGTGATAATTATTTGTTTTGAATAAATATGTGAGATGTGTAATTTAATATATATATTATATACAGTGTTCATTTGTGTTTGAGCTGGTAGATTTGACCTAGAAGCCCAATAGGTGAAACCTGTCCCAAATTGTGGAGTTTTGTAATAAATTGTTTTATTTATAAATTAATTACTGAAGATTGTAATTAATTACCATATTTTAATTTATTATTGCGCATTGCCTTTGCTTCGATATTTGGAGCAGTATCCTGACTTCGGTCTTCCAACAAATTTCATAATCTTGCTCTAGACATGCCCGCCTTCCATTCTGCTATTTTTGCAACTCATAATTATGCTCTCTGTACATTATTTCTGGCCGCACAAAAATCGTCGCGGACGTTATTTAATAAATTCCTATTTTTTATCGTTGTGCGTTCCAATCAAAAATTGGAGGCAATCTTGACCTATTTTTCGTGCGGCCCAAATTAGGATAATATTCTGTTCTGAGTCTTCTTCACTATTGGTATTGATGACCTGACCTGATTTTGGCCCCATGTACTCCTAATTAATTGTTGAACACAACTTACATTTATTTCTATTTAAATTGAGGATACTATTTTATCTGATTCTGAAATCCCAATTTTATTCCAGTGCCCTGCTATTTGAGCCCGTACTAGTCTTACAGTGCCCCTGACCCTACAAAACACCGGACACCGAATCGCCCGCCAAATTTTTGTTATTTCATGTGTTTGTGCAATTTCCTGAATTTAAGGGGGCTAAATTGTAAATTTGCATTTGTGGCCTCACCCAATTGTTTGAACAATGAGGGAACCTAATATCTTTATTTAAACTCTCACCCTCATTTCCCACATGAATTATTTTTCCTCATGTTCAATCTGGACCACTCATTCAATGAGTGCATCCTCACCCTCCATCAAAACACACTCTCCCATATATAATGTCTACATCAAAACCCTAATCCCCAAAATTTCCTAGGGAAACACACCTCCCCAAGCCCCCCTAACCGTAGATCTTTCTCTTCCTCAATTTTTTCTTTTCATTTCTTCTCCTTCCTTCTTCTTCTTCCTTCTTCATAGTTTTAAATTCAAATTTGAAAAGAGAAGGGGGGGACACTGTTCACCCCTCCCCGTATTGTTCATCCCGGCGGCGTGCTCTGTGCAGCCGGCTATTCTCTTCGGCGGCCCTCAAGTTCATCCCCCGCGCTCGAGTCCCCGAGCCGATCCTCCAGCCGGTCGAGCCCCCGAGCCACCCTACTGCACATCATCTCCGGCGGTCACTGCTCTCTCCGACGGCCCAGCGGCCATCCCGAGCCCACCGACGCCTCCGGCGGCCGAAGCCCGCTACTCCTCCCCGTGCTGCACCCCGACTTCCCATTATACTCGACGAGCCACCGAGTCTCCCCCACCTACAACCCTCCGGCTTGTTCAGCCCGACACCGACGAACTGCTCCCCCTCCGCTGAGCAACCAGGCCGGCCCCGCCCTTCCCTGCTGCCCTCTCCGACCTGCTGTGTGCTCCGGCTCCCGCTGTACTCATCACCACCACCACCTTCAACTCATCATCACCACCACCTCCCATTCCTCCCAGCGCCTCCCGAGCTTCCCGCTGCAACTCCCCGACTCCGGTGCAGCCCCGCAGCCCTTGCTGCCTACTCCGGCCAGTGGCCTCCGATCACCACCACCTCGGTGAGATCCCAACTTCCTCCTCCCACCTTTAATAGATTGATTCCTGGGGTATATAATTAAATTAGTGTATATGAATTCTTATATAATAGTATAAATGAATTCATGTATATACATGTGTATAGGTATGTACATTGTCCTATTTTTGAATAGTATATAAGTATCATACATGTATGTAACAGAGATATATATATATATACCTATATATATGTATATTGGGTATTCTATATGGTATATAAATTAATTCTATGTAAATTTTCTGGTATTTATACGCATTGGTATATGTATTCATAAATACATATATGTATGTATATATTATTATTAATGAGTATTTCATTTAATATATATGTATGTATTTGGTATAAAGATATATAAATGTTTGATAAATGTATATATATTTTGTATATATATGTACTTAATATATATTTTCAAATATGTATAATTAGTATAAATGTATATATATATATATCTTATACATAAAATTAATGTATTGAATATGTATTTAATGTGATGTACTAGTATTAGTATATATTTAATAATAACATTGACAATATATATATATTTTTAAAATGTATTTTTGCACATGTATGAGTATACATATATAATGTTCAACTAGTATAAATCAAATATGTATTTAAAAGGTATATATATATATTGTAATTACATTTAAATTGGTATATATAACTACGTATACTAGTATAATTTAAATTAGTATATGTATAACTATTTATTTTATTAATATTTAACATGTATAAATTCTAGTATAAATATTTCTTAGTATATAAAATGTATATATAAACACGTATTTGGCATATGTATTGATTGGTATGGTAATAATGTACATATTTAATAGGTGTACATTATTCAATATGATGAGTATATATATATATATTGTAAGTATTAATGATAATTAATAATATGTGTATTTATATACGTATCCCTACTAGATAACCCTAGTTGACTAGTGCCCTGCCTGACATGGCCCTGAGGCCAGTATTTTAGACTGTGTTAGTGTAGCATCTGATGCAAATATGGTTTTGCTTGTGATATGTTTATAGGACTGCTGGTTTACCCAGGGGATACTCTGGAACAGGACATTGGATTTACCAGCTAAGGACCCAAGGCGAGTACATTCTCTGATTAGTTTCTAATTTATGAAATCTCCTATGTTCACTGTATCTAGTATAAATATCCATGCTCTTGACACGCTGGTTACACGGATTGGTATACACGGATCTCGTCATGAGATGTTATTCCTTATTCATGGTGTAGTTTGTACAAGACTTGTTTTCCTTGTTATCTTGTGCATGTACAGACACTGATTCCCAGGGAGATTTGCTACCTCCCTAGGGAATCTCGTGCCATAGCATACCATGATTGGATCTACTATACCAGTCGGGGGTGGGGAGTATTTTAGTGTAGATATGTGATCATACCAACTTTTCATGCATCATAGCCCACCCCACATCTCACGTCGGGTGCGGCCTGACCCTCTCCATGCTTCATAGCTGTTACGTGTGATTAGCCTGACCTCTCCATGCATCATAGCTAACCAACGGTTAGCCTGACCTTCCATGAATCATAGCTAATCACATGTAACCAGCCTGATCAAGTTCCCAAGCCGATCACATGTTAAAGCTAGTACTCACACACTTAGTCATAGGTTTCTTGCTCATGGACATATTGTTTCTTTTCCTACCGTTACTTACAGTATTTCCAGTATTTCTTTCATTGTACAATTCTCGTACCTATACATGCATCTGGTATATTTCCATCTAGAACTGCTACATAGTTTATGTCATTTATATAGAACTGCTATTTAGAGATGTACTTTGCTCCTTCCTGACTGGAAAATATTTTTCCAGACTGTGACCTTAGTGGACTTGTTTCTGACACTTGGAGATTGGTTGTTACTGATTGCAGGTATGATTGTTTTATCATTAGACTTGTGTTGTATTCTTTTATTTCTTCAAATTCTTATCGTGCTGTAGTTGTATTTGAGTATGTTGTTCATTTTGATAGTGTTATCCGTGTCTCCTTATGGAGTTGGATACTAGTGTGAGATTATTTAGATAGTACTTTACCTAGACAGCGTTCTACCGCCGATGCTGCGGCGTAGGCTGGACATACCCACGCTCTCGTGCCCTTATACCGGGTGCGGGTCGTGACACTTAGAGCATGGCTCTAAGAGGTCGAGGGACACAGGAGGTTCCAGCAACTACACAGTTCCAGTGAAGAGGCCTCACTTCTAGCAGCAGCTCCAGAGGCCTTACCAGCACCAGAGGCAGCAGTATCATGTGCCAGCTAGAGAGTTAGCTCAGCAGATGCATCAGATTCAAAGGGCAGTAGTTCCTTATATTTTCTGTAAGAAGTAAGGACACGGATGGGTCGTACGCAGGATGAGGCTAGGCCAATCCTTATTCTGTGGATCGGGAGATCATCAGTTTTGGACTTGTCCCAAGGTCCTAGCTCGTCCAGCTCAGGGTGGAGGACAGGCACAAAGGGCACCAGCTAGACCACTAACGGGCCAGCAGAAAGGACCTCTTCCACCCCAGTAGTAGCAGTTTGCCCAACATTAGCAGCAGAGGGGAGCACATCGACAGGGGCAAGCTTTTGCCCTGACTGTCGAGGAGGAGGAGCCGATTGGCGAAGTCATCTCAGGTTCTGTTTATCTCAATTCCTTTCCAGCTCATACTATGTTCGATTCTCGTGCTTCTCATAGCTTTATATTTGTATCTTTTGCTTTGGGGCATCGTCTTGAGTCTGAACCGTTGGCGAGGACTTGCAAGATAATGACTGGTGGTGGCATCATCCTTGGCTGTGATATTTGCAAGAATCATAGAGTTTATTTGGGAGGCCGTGAGCTGAGCGTATGTCTACTCGTAATGCCACTTTCGAGTTATGATATAGTACTTGGGATGGATTGGTTGAGTGGTATCACGCTAGTCTCAATTTTAGCAGCAGCACCAGAGGCATTTCCAACAGTCGAGGCAACAATATCATGGACCAGCTAGAGTGTCGGTACAACAGATGCACCAGATCCAGAGGGCAGCTATTCCTTGCACATTCTGTAAGAAGCAAGAATATGGATGGAATGCATATAGGATAAGATTGGGCCAGTACTTATTCTGTGGATCAGGAGACCATTAGTTGAGGGCTTGTCCTAAAGCTCCAGCTATTCCAGCTCAGGGCGGAGCTCAGGCATAGAGAGCACCCGCGAGATCACCAGCGGGACAATAGAAAGGTGCCCAACGATAGGGGCAAGCTTTTGCCTTGATCGGTGATGTTATCTCAGGTTCAGTCTATCTTAATTATTTTTCAGCTCATGCTTTATTTGATTCTGGTGTTTCACATAGTTTTGTATCTGTATCTTTTGCTCCGAAATATCATCTTGAGTCTGAACCGTTGGTGAGGACTTGCAAGATCATGACCGGGGGTGGCATTATCCTAGTCAGTGATGTTTGCAATGAACAGAGAGTTTCTTTGGGAAGCCGAGAGTTTAGCATATGTCTACTCGTAATGCCACTTTCGAGCTACGATATAGTGCTCGGGATGGATTGATTGAGTAGGCATCATGCTAGTATCGATTATCGAGGAGGAAGAGTTTTGTTCCAGATACTAGGAGAGAAAGAGTTTGAGCTTGTCAGAGGAGCAGTAGAGCAGAGCGAATGAGACTTCTGTGGAGCTTTGGTAGAAGAGCAGGAGTCGCCACATCCTTTGATTATTGAGTATATGGACGTCTTTTTGGAGGGGTTGCCGGGGTTGCCACTAGACATAGATGAGGAGGTATCTATATATTTGGTGCCAGGTGTAGAGCCAATATCCCAGCACGTCTATAGAGTAAACAACAGTGAACTAGCAGAGTTGAAGAAGCAGGTGGATGAGTTACAGGACAAGGGCTTCATCCGCTCCAGTTTATCACCATGGGTTACTACGGTATTATATTTACCAAAGAAGGATAGGTCAGTATGCATGTGTATCGACTACATGGTATTCAACAACCTCCTTATCAAGAACAAATATTCGTTGTCGCAGATTGATGATTTATTTGATCAGTTGAGCGGAGCGAAGGTATTCTCAAAGATAGACTTGAGGTCGGGGTACCACCAGATAAAATTGAAGAAGGAAGACATTCCGAAGACAGCTTTCGGGACTCTATATGGGCAATTTGAGTTCTTGGTGATGCCGTTTGGGTTGACCAATGCCCCAGCGGTATTCATGAACATGATGAATAAGGTATTTTATTAGTACTCGGATCAGTTTATGGTAGTATTCATTGATGATATACTGATTCATTCGAAGGCCTCGGAGGAGCATGAGAAACACCGTAGGATAGTTATAGAGACCCTCAGGAAGGAGAAGCAATATGGCAAGCTTTCAAAGTATGAGTTCTTCCTTGATAAGGTTGAATTCCTCTGGCATATGATTACAGGAGACGGGATCTCAGTAGACTAGCAGGCTATTATCGGAAGTTTGTTCAAGATTTTTCTTGGATTGTGGAGTCGATGACTAGACTAACCAGGAAGGATGTAGAGTTCGTTTGGACTGAGGATTGTCAATCTGCTTTTGAGGAGCTAAATAAGAGGTTGACTACAACTACAATATTGACATTGCCAACGGGGACAGGAATATTTTTTGTATATAGTGATGCATCAGGCAAGGGTTTGGGTTGTGTGTAACAGCAGAACAGGAAAGTGATTGCCTATGCTTCCAGGCAATTATCCCCGTATGAGAAGAATTACCCTACCCATGACTTCGAGTTGGCAGCAGTTATTTTTGCTCTTAAACTGTAGAAGCACTACTTGAATGGAGAGCGGATAGAGATCTTTACAGAACACAAGAACTTGAAGTATGTATTCACACAAAAAGAGCTCAACATGAGGCAGTGGCGGTGGTTGGAGTTGATGAAGGACTTCGACATTGCTTTGCAGTATCATCCCGGGAAGGCCAACATAGTTGCGGATGCCTTGAGCAGGTATCTGGTGGTAATATATTTGACGAGGGACAGACATTTGTTGGACGATCTTGATAGCTTAAGTATTGAGGTATTAGTTCCTGGAGTTGCAGCACATATGTAGGGACTTCAGGTACAGTCAGTGTTGATAGACCGGTCAGGGCCACACAATTCAAGGAAGAGTATCTAAGGAGCATCAGAGCACAGGTCCAAATAGGATTGGCAACAGACTTCAGTATCGCAGATGATGGATCATTATGGCACGGTACCAGATTGTGTGTGCCGAGTAGAGCATTATGAGAGGAGATTCTTCAGGAGGCGCATCGATCTCAGTAATCTTCGCATCCAGGTGCCAACAAGATGTATAGGGACATGAGAGAGCATGTTTGGTGGTATGGTATGAAGTGGGAGGTAGCTAGCTTCGTATCCAGATACTTGGTATGCCAGCAGGTAAAGGCAGAGAGACAGAGGCCAGGTAGATTACTTCAGCCTTTACCCATTCCAGAGTGGAAGTGGGATCATGTGACGATAGATTTTGTTTTGTGGCTTCCGCATTCTCTAGGAGGTAAATATGCAATTTGGTTCATCGTAGCCAGGTTGACCAAATTAACTCACTTTCTACCATTCAAAGTGGGTATGTATATGGAGAAGCTCACGGAGATGTATGTGCATCAGATAGTCAGATTACATACTGTTTATGTGAGCATAGTCTCGGATCGGTATAGTCGCTTCACGTTCCACTTTTGGAGGAGTTTGTAGTCTATCTTGGGCACTCAGCTCAAGTTTATTACAACATATCACCCACAGGCAAACGAACAGTCAGACTTTCAAGGATATGCTACGCACCTGTATTTTAGATTTTGGAGGCTCTTGGGAAGATCATCTTCACTTGGTAGAGTTTTCTTACAACAACTACCAAGCCAGTATCGAGATATCACCATTTGAGGCATTGTATGGACGGAGATATCGCACTCCATTATCATGGGATGATGTTGGTGAGAGAGCCATATTTGGACCACAGAGGGTCGTGGATACAGCTGAGAAGGTGAAGCTCATCGGGGATAGACTTCGGGTGGCGCAGGACAGACAACGGCATTGGGCCGATAGCCACCGGAGACCATTGGAGTTTGAGGTATAGATTTTGTTTTGCATTACTTATGATTATTTGTTTTTGTTAGAGTGCTAAGGCTGTATTTTGTGCTAGGTGGGCGATCTGGTTTTCTTGAGGATTTCTCCGACACGGGACATAATTTATTTCGGTAGAGACAAAAAGCTTAGTCCATGGTACATTGGACCCTTCAGTTTTCTTGAGAGGATCGGTGCAGTGGCCTACAAACTAGACTTACTACCTGCATTAGAGGGAGTGCATAACGTGTTCTACGTATGGCAGCTGATACAGTACGTGGTAGATCCTAGTCACGTATTGGATCACTCGGAGATAGAGGTGGGCCCTACTCTTAGCTATCTAGAGCAACCAGTTGAGATTCTGGATCGGAGAGAGAAGGTGCTGAGGAACCAGACAATTCTTTTGGTACGTGTCGCGTAGAGGAATCACTCACCAGGAGAGAGTACCTAGGAGCGAGAGGCCGAGATGCGCGAGCAATATTCTTATATATTTGAGCCGTGAGGTCTAATTCTTTCTTGCTAATATTTTTTGGATTTTGTAGTTAGTTCTTCCTTAATTTCGAGGACAAAATTTTTCTAAGGTGGGTAGGATTGTCACCCTCACTTTTCCAAATAGGGATAGTTTGGTAATTTGGCGTAGATATTTATTTTTAGAAATATAATATTAAATATTGTGCGATAATTATATATATTATTTAGATTAAGTTCAGCTATGATTCTTATGACTAGCATTAGTTAGTTATTTAGAGACTTGTGATTGATTAATTAATTAGAGAGACTAGACAATAATTAGACTTGTCACATATGGACCTATTTAAATTGTCATGACAAATATTGAGCCCAACTTGGACCTAAGCCCATTAATCATCCCACTAATTAAATTAAGAAGGATTAGTATAATTATAATTAATTAGAGACTTTCAAATATACCCATCTTTAATTATTCCTTATAATGAAACATGTAGGGGCAACTTGGACATTTGACATTGCTTGGGGAAGGGGGAAGAGGCCGGCCACATGAAGAGGGGGTTCTCCTCTGTCTCTCCTTATTTGCATTTTATTTTGTGTCCTAATTCTCGATCCCCAATTTTCTAAATTTTTCTCCATTGAATTCTATACAATTTACCATTACCACCATTTTTTTCTTAAATTCATCATTCTTGGTCCATGAAGCTTGGAGAAGCAAGGAGCACAAGAAGGAGAAGCTTTGGACCTAGAGATCGTGTCTGGATCATGTCCAATTATATTTTTATTGAGAATCCATCTCCCAATTGATAATTTTTGAATTTTTCTCTCATTATAGCTTCGTAATAATGTATTTGACCATTAGGAATGACCACATGGCATAGAAGTACCTATAGAAACAAGTTCTAGGCTATTTGACTTTGTATTGTGAGATCTATGAGGTAATTTGTATGTATATTAGGAGAATTACATAATTGACACATCAATTGTGTGTTATAAGGCCAATTAGATCTAATTAGACTTAGATCGGGGTTATGGGACTAGGTACGTCTCCACAAATGGATACGTATAGGCCGTATCATGATATTTTGTGATATGATGTGATACGGGGCCAATTTTGGATGATTTACATGAATTTTCTTCATTATATGGTGTAATAATTTCTAATAGTTGTAATTATATATATATATATATATATATATATGACTTGTAGGAATGATTAATTATGGGTGTTGGAGAGTTTAGTATCTCAATGGTGGAGTATCATAGGTATCCTAGTTGATGCACTATTGGTATTTATTTAATTGCCTCAACCTATGTATGTGTGTGTGTGTGTGTGTTTGTGTGTGTGTGTGTGTGTGTGTTATGCAACATTGGTTGTGTTTGTGAGGTGTTTGTGTGTGAGAGAGTGGTGTTGGCAGTGTGCTTTGGAAAAGGGGTGGTCGGGTTTGCAAGCAGCAGTGCATGCAGTGTGCACAACAAGTATCAAAAAAATTGTAATGCATCGAGCAGCAACTGCATCAGCAGCAAGTGCAGCAGAATATCGAGCAACTGTAGCAGCTAGCAATGCAGTATCAGAGCAAGTGCAGTAGCTTGCACTAGCAACAAGAGCAGTCATAGCAAGCGCTGTATCAGCAACTATACATGCTTTGGTGGATATAAAGAGGAGAAGGGAGTTGTTACTAATTTGTAGGTGATTTATTGTGTGAGTTTAGATGGTTAATTACATGTTAAGTAATGTATTATAAGTTAACAGTTGGTTAATTGTTAATAGGTTAGTTGTGTATGTTATGAGTGAATGTTTAGAGTGTCTTTGATGTTAGATATTAGTATGAGGAGTTAGATGTTATATTGGTTAACAATTAGTTAAGGGGTATGTTAGATGTTAATAGATATATTAATACTGATATTAGTTGTTATGATTATAGTTATTATTAAGTGTGTTTTTAATGTATCGGTGCCCTAGTATAATGTATAGGTGAGGGTTTTGGGTTTATATATAGGTATCGGGTTATGGTTATATATATAACTAGCTAAGGTATTGTTTATAAGTAATTGGTAAGCTAGTGTTTTAAGTTAGGTATATTATATTGATACTATAAGGTATTCTAATATCTAATGTTAGCTAGTATAGCTTGTATCGTTGCGATACCAACCTAATAATTTAGATACATGCTCATACAACCTAGAAATAACTAGTGTTACCTAGTTTGACAGTTTGGACCTAGAAATGACCTTGAAATTCAAATTGGTGCATTTTAACTCATTTATCATCATAACACCTAATTGTATATATATAGGACAGTGTGACACTAGCTTAGGCATCAAGAGACACACCTTGCTCAGGACCTCAGACGAGTATATTTCTCTGTTAGTTTTTATTTCATGATAGTATATATATCACATATTCTAGAACTGTATACTTGATTTTGACACAGTGGTTTCACGGACTGGTACTACATGGATCCTGTCAGGAGATGTTATCCCTTACCGTATTCAGCGGGTACTCCTTCACATGTATTTTATCGTGTATATCAGGTATTGATTTAGTGCACTTCATGTTATCCCACTGCTCATATTTAGTGTGCTTATATTCGTGTACACACACTACTCGTATTCAGTGTGCCCATATTCTTGTTTGTAATGTGTCGTGATTGGATCTATTAGTATTGGTTGGGGATGGGGGAGTAAGAGTTGATTATGTGATCAAGACCTAGTGTATTCGTGTACATGTTGATTATATACCACATTGTAATCAAGTTACCATATTGTATTCGTGTTCAACCTAAACCGATCATATAATGAACTTGTATTCCATGGCACATTTGTTAGATTTTAGTTATTTCCATTATATTGCAGATATTCTATTGTATGTTCTTCTTTCAAGTACAATACATGTTCACTCTTGTTTATTTCATTCTGTTGTTTAGATATCTTATATTCTTTTCTATTATCTGTTATATATGCTCGATTATGTATTTGAAACTGCTTTCATAGGTATATAGTTTGCTCCAATCGTAACTGGATATATTTTTCAGATGATTGGCTCGTAAATTAATGTCCCACATACTACGGACCGCAGGACGGTGTTCCATTAGAGGATACTCATTTATAGCAGAAGGACTTAGTACCAGAGACTGAGGAGGTTTAGATTATTTTGTTAGACTTGTATTAGACTATTATTGAGACTTATGACATGTATATTATTTCAGACTTGTGGTTGTATTGTGATTCTTTTCCTTCATTATTCCATTCGTTCTCGATCTTTCTTAGTTTGCATTATGATTGAGTATAGTTACATTTATGAGATACCATATTGTTCCTCCGTTCGGAGTTAAGATAATTGATAGGTACCTAATATATATTGTGTGAGATGTTTAGAAAGTAGAGTTGACCCAGACAGCGTTCTACCGTCGATGTTACGGCGTAGGCTAGACGTACCCACGTACTCGTATCCGAATATCCGGGTGCAGGTGGTGATAAGGGGGTGCTAGGGAGCTTCACGTAGGATATAGAACTTCAATTTGGAGGAGTTTTGGGGCTGTTTACACAGCTGAATAGCAACTGCAACCAGCAGTACAATTTTGGCCTATAGGGGTGGCCAAACTCTTGTTCTAGGGTTTTGTCAATTTGGGGGCTTGAATGGAGGAGGGGAAAATTGTAAAATCTCTCCCAAAATTTATTTTGTTACACCCAATTTGGTCGTTTTAGCAAACAACTGGAAATTGGTTGTTGTATAGTTAAATTATCTCATTGTAAATGTTTTGAGATTATTAATATATACTTTTGTATATTCTAAATTTGGTAATAATATTATTTTATCCAGTTTTATTGATTAAATTAATCTACTCTAATTATGTAACTACTAGTGTATATGTTTAAATAAGAAGAGTATGGCTAAAATTTAATGTTTAGCTAATACTTATTAGTAAATTTATTTCTAGGAACTCTATTATCTAGCTAACTTAATTCAAGGCCAACTTAAGCCTTTCCTTCCTCCACTCTTCATTTAGAGAAGGAAATTTTGATATTACCCCCCTACTAGATGTAGGATATTAATATTACCCCCTTTTTGTTTCATAAGTTGATATTACTCCCCTGAAAGTGTCACTTTTGACTTTATAGTGACACATTTAAAACTCTTTAACGACATTTTCAGGAGGATTATATCAACTTATGAAACAGCAGGAGGGTAATATCAATATCATGCATCTAGCAGAGGATAATATCAAAAAGCCCTTTAGAATACAAGTGCCTTGCCAACCAAAAACCCACACCCCAATACATTGACTTCACGACACACAACACACCCTCCAACCAACAACCCTACTCCGTACCCATTACCACACTAGCAGCAACCTACATTTTTCTTATGCAAGATGTTACCAACACAACACACTCAACAACAAACACACAACTATGACACTCATCTATTTGGAATATTCCCAGCACACTCCATAGCAATCCTTGCCCTCCTAATTTATTCCTATTCAAGCTTGGCCCTACAACTCCCAAACCCTAACCCACATCCTTATATAAAATGGGCTATTTGATATTACTCCCCCCTATTAGATTAGTTATATTAATATTACTCCATATTAGATAAAAGTTGAGAATAGCCCCTGAAAGTGTCGTTAAAAATCTAAAAGTTTCGTTAATAAGTTTTAAAAGTGTCTTGATTTTCCTCTCCAACAACGGCCTCAATGTGGTAGCATCGTCCTTTGTAACGATCAAGACTGGTAAGTCCATCAGTCCACACTGTTGTCCATGTACCAGTAGAAGATTCGGCAGCTACCGTAGCCCCCGCTTCTTCGGCAGGAACTCCAGGTTGAGGAGTTACTCGGAATGCTGCCAAGATATCAGTATCTTTGGTTTCGTAATCAGGAGTATAATAAGTCAATCTGTAATCTTTAACACCAGCTTTAAATCCAACACTTGCTTTAGTTTCTGTTTGTGGTGACATAAGTCCCTCCCTACAACTCATGAATTAAGAATTCTCACAACAACAAGGTCTACTCGATATGGATTAGGCATGAACGAAACCTTTGACAAAATCTTTCCAAAAATATTCTACTAATATTATCAATGAGTTCAAAATTAAAGATTTTTTAACAAAACTTTCAGGGGGTATTATCAATTTTTAATCTAACTGGGGATAATATCAATATACCTAATCTAAGAAGAGGGTAATATCAAATAGCCCTAAATAAACTAACGTTCCCTTGATTATACTTCTAGCAGCCAAACAATTTCTTTGCCTCTATGGACCCTTCACACAACTTCTTCTTTTTTACTTCTTCTCCTTCTTAGTTTTATATACTATTGCACCTTCCCGTTTCCAAGCCTCCACAAAATGGATCCACCGTGTAATTGACGAGCTTTCACCCCACACGGTCCCCTTGTCCCTGGTGCAACTGTACCACTGCAGTCGGCCCTCCGGCACGAGACTGCAGCTCCAGCTTCGGAAAGCCGACATTCCTAGAACACCCCCTCGTGCTGGGCTCTCGACCCCGTATTAACTACCCTCTTATCGTCGCCACATTACCTCACCACCAAGCTCAACACGGCGCTACCACTCCCCCATCTTATTTCCTCAGAGATCACCCGACTCACCCTGAGCCACACTCGATAGCTAGCAGTCGTTCGCCTTGCTCCTGGATCTCTACGCATTGTACGACTGCGTTGTTGCTGCCTTCTCGCCTCTGCACAAGATTGCAACGCCGACTCTATATGGTCGAGCAGCGGCGGTAGCAGTGCTACCGGTTGCACTCGACAACCCCCCTCTGGTCCGTTGAGACGCTAATCAGTGCAACTCTTGCTAGGCGATTCGACTGATCGTACGTCCCTGCCTCCTCGCCTCGATCGATAATGGCCCTCTCCGCAGACCTGTGCACGATAAGTTCTCGCCGCCTCCTTGTAGCCTTCTTTTTCCCTTAGTTAGTCCTCCAGTCGTGGCGTAGTTGCCACTATTGTGTCTTGGTGATCGTGGACTCAATGGTGCCATCGAGTTGGACCTCGAGCAAGGACAAGCCTCTGCCCCATACCTCCTCCAATTCTTATCCAGTACGCCAATCTAGAGGCCACTTTCCCTCGGGCATCTTTCGTACGTGTACGCTAGAACCCAGTTGTAGGGTTCAGGAACATTCATATATGCCTTCCTCTTCTTTATGCTTATATGTCTATTTTGAAGTACAAGTATTATGAATCTAGTTATAACTATGTCTATGTCAGTGGTTGTATATGTAAGATAAGAGGAGTATTTTATTATTGATTAGAATAATTTATGTGTTTGTTCAAATTTAATTTGGCCTTTAAATAGCCATTTACAACTCTAACAGAATGCATAAAAGTATCACCCTCTAACCATATTTTAACTAAGTGATAACAAATCAAAAGAATAGATCAAATAACAATATTTCTAAAGACTAGGATTTATTAAAACCCAAATAATAACCGCTTCAACCTCCTGAACAGGATTAACTCTAACAAATCATCCCCTAAGCCTGTTGCATGAGATTTACCTCTATGACGCCGAGCTTTTGTCTCATCTCAATGAACTTGACTCGCCCGAGCGCCTTGGTAAGAATTTATGCGAGCTGTTCTCCAGTGTTGATGTACCCGACCTCAACCTTCCATCTCTCGACGCACTCGCGAATGAAATGATACCTTGTATCAATATATTTTCTTCGATCATGGAAGTCAGGATTCTTGCTGAGAGAGATGGCAGACTTGTTGTCTACCTTGTGTATGACGTTGTCGGCCTCCTTGTTCTTCAAGTCACCAAGGAGTTTTGTAAGCCAAATACCTTGGCATGCTACCGTTGTCACGATAATGTACTAGGCCTCGCAAGATAACAATGCCACGACCTTCTGCTTCTGAGATTACCAGCTAATGAGGCTACGACCTAGGAAGAATAGTACGCCAGTGGTGCTCTTGCGGGTGTCGTTGTCACCTGCCATGTCACTGTCACTGTAGTAGATCAGCCGTGGTTCCTCCACATTCTTTGTGTAGCGACTGCCAAAATGACTTATGCCGACGACGTAGCGAAGGATGCGCTTGGCGGCAGCAAGGTGTTCGGTGGTCGAGTTTTCTATGAACCGACTCACGTAGCCCACCGCGTACGAGATATCTGGGCATGTGTGCACCAAGTACCGGAGGCTCCCGACGATGCTCCTGTAGGATATGGCATCAGTCAGAGGAGCTGAGCTCACCATGCTTAGCTTGAACCTCGATTCCATGGGGATGTGGCACGGGTTGCAATCTACCATGCCACTCTTCTCCAAGATTTTGAGCATATATGCCTCCTGACTGAGGGTGATGAAGCCATTGGACTGCTGCACTTTCATGCCGAGGTAGAAGGTGAGAAATCCCAAGTCACTCATTTTGAACAAGGCCTTCATCTCCTCCTTGAACTTGGCAATCTCTTGTGGGTCCATCCCGGTGATGATGAGATCATCGACGTAGATACCCACAAGTAGGTGAGCTGGACCTTTTTCGCATGTATACACAACGTGCTCCTGTGCACTCCGGTGGAAACCAAGTGACAGTAGAAAACTGTCAAGCTTGGTGTTCCAAGCCCCCAGTACTTGTCGTAGCCCGTACAGTGCCTTATCAAGTTTCAGCACTTTGTGCTCCTATCGTTCGACCACAAAGCCGGGAGGTTGGGCGATGTACACCTCCTTCTTGAGGTCACCGTTGAGGAACTTCGTCTTCACGTCCATGTGGTATAATGCCCACCCTCATGTGCGGCGAGTGCGATCCACAAAAGGATATACTCTAGGCGAGCAACCAACGTGAACTCTTCCTCGAAGTCCACTCCTTGTCTTTGCACATAGCCTTTTGCCATGAGCTGTGCCTTGTGCTTGAGGATGGCGCCGTGCTCGTCCTTCTTGAGCTTGTAGACCTACCTCAAACTGATCGAACGGTGGCTAGGTAGGAGGTCTACGAGATTTTATGTACGGTTCTCCTCAATGGAGCTCATCTTCTCGAGCATCGCTTGGCACCAACATCGGTGTTTCTCGGTTTCAAAGAAAGTGGCAGGTTCCTCGCCAACCATGAGGAGCAGCTCATCTCCATCGAGCTCACGGACGGTGGTTGTGTCAAGCAAGGTTGCGAAGTTCCTGTACCTACGCGGCCCATCCTCATCTGCGTCGAGCATGGCCCAGGAATTGGTGGGTGGCGGCACAAATTCTATACCACTTAGTACCACCGAGTTTGATGTTTTTGCCCCGGATGCCGGTGTCAACGGCCCTTGACTGGGTGCCATTGGTGTTGATGGATCGCCACCGCCTGCATCGGCATTCCTGCGTATTCAACATATGGTATGGGGGTCATAGTATACTCAACAGTAAATGTCTTACCTATGTTATCTTGCACACCCCAGTCCCACTTGGCTTCTTCGTCGAAGACAATATCGCATGTGACGTGCAGGCACTTACCGGCGAGGTCGTATACTCAGTACGCCTTTGTGCCAGGCTCGTAGCCGATGAATACCATATGCTTGCTGTGATGTTCTAGCTTCTGTATGTTTGGCTTGACCATCTTGTCATGTGTGACAGAGCCAAAGGTGTGGAGAAAGTGCACGCTCGGCTTGTGTCGGTACCATGCCTCCTATGACGTATTGCCGTCGATGCTCCGTGTTAGCGAGCGATTGAGGATGTAGACAGCCGTCGTGACTGCCTTGCCCCAGAACTTCTTGGGCATATCCTTTGCAATCATAAGGCTGTGCGCCATCGCGACCACCGTCTTGTTCCGGCGCTCGACGATGACGTTCTGCTGTGGTGACTACGGCACTGTGAGTTGTTGTTTGATGCTGCGGCCCACGCAATACTATCCAAATGCTACAGATGTGAACTTGCCCCCACGATCAGTATGGAACATGCACATTTTGTGCCCTATCTCCACCTCGACGTGGGCTTGAAAGTGTTTGATGGTTGTCGACGCTTCATCCTTCGAACACAGTAGCGTCAACCACATGTAGCGGTTGAAATCGTCGACGAGGAGCAAGAAGTAGCTCTTACCACCGGGTGTCACCAGTGTGATCGGCCCACAAATATCACCGTGAACGAGATCTAATAGGTTGTCGGCGTGGTACTTGGTCTCCTGCAGAAATAGCGTACGGCACTGCTTCCCGACAAGGCAACTATCACAAATCTGATTGACGTGTTCGATCTGTGGTAGCCCGTGCACCATGTTACGTAGAACTAACTTCCGTAGTAGTGTGCATGCCACCACCATGCATCGTTATTGAGTCGTGCTGCTAAACACACTTGTTGACGATCTCGAATGGAGAGTACACTACCTTCGATCAAGACTTAGCAGTCGTTCTCATTGGGCTGCCCAAGGCTGATGATATTGCTTCGTAGCTTCGAGATAAAGTAGATGCCAGTATGGGCGTGATGCTCGCCATTCTGGCAAGTAAACATCAATGTGCCACACACTCGGATGTCGACGACGGACCCATCACCAAACTTGATGGATCCTGTGACTCCAGTGTCCAGCTCGACGAAGACCTCCTTGCTGCCCATCATGTGGTTGCTGGCGCCGGTGTCGAGGTACCATGCTTCTCTATGGTGGTCATCCTCACGACCCAGATGCACCTGAGCAGTGTGGGTTTATCGTCGTCGGCTTGCGTCAGATTGGCCCACTCATAGCGCTTCGGCTTGCGGCAGTCCTTCACCTAGTGGTCGTAGATACCACAATTGTGGCACTTACCCTTCTTGTCACGCGTGCCACCAGACGCATTGCCATTGTCGTTGTTCGTGTCTCCACAACCACGACCTTATGGCTTGTCGCACCTGCGGCCACAGCTTTTGCTGCCGTCGGAGTAGGCCTCACCTTGCTTCCTCTGCTTCGTCCGAGCGAGCCACTCCTCTTCGAAGAGGAGAAAGCGGCTACTTGTATCGCCGGATATCACGCCCCAGTCCCAAAATACGTAGGACTAGGAATACGTAAGCATGTCAGCCGTATGTATATAGAGACTCCAATATAAGAAAATTATAACACATACGTACGCTGTATTATGAACAACAATTCACAAGTGGTATATGGTTGTCACAAGTCACAGGGCATAACTAAATCTCATCCACAAAAATCATAAAGAAATAAATGATCAAATATGTTAATAAACCAAATATGAGTTGGTCGAGAAGAACTAATAGTTGGATGGAGACAAATTCACTAACTAGAATATAAAAGTAAATATAATAAGTACATCATCTAATGATCAGAGAGGCTCGAAGGGAAGACCTCCTCTAAAGAGAATGAAATAGCAAGTCCTAATCTATGCTCCTGCGAATAGTCATGATCGTCTACAACTGAAAAGGGACCAGATCCTCAGAGGGACGTAACAAGATACATAGAAGCATGCCAATAAAATACTAAAATTAAACACCAAAGGGTCGTCTAACCGCCTATGTGAATGCACTTTGAGAACAACTTTCCAACACGTGGGCTATCTAGCTAAAATGGGATTAGCATGATTCTTTCAGAGAATCAGGGGCCTAAAAAGTATGACGTCTTTTGAACGTCAGAGGCTGCTTGTAGATAATAATATAGGGGTCATCTGACCACGCATCTCCGGCGGAGCGTGCAAGTTACACAAGGAAAGTGCAAAAGAGGCCAAATACCTTACTTGTTATTCTCCCCACCCCATGCTCTATTCATGCTATATCCATGACACGATGAGACCTCTAATAACTGCCAAGTCTTCTAACATATCTCTATTAGCAGTTATTTTCTATCGCACGTCCCATACGTACTAATGATCAGTCAATACGTAGGTCCGTGTCCTACATGAGACTCACACTCGTGTAACAACTGTGTCACGGCCAATAAAATATAATGATGCCTCCAAATTATGTGGTGGTCTCGTAAAACTAGGTCAGCATGCATAATATATAATAAGGATAAAATACGATGCCACCGTTGTTGCACCTAAGTTATTCTTGGACGCGCAGTTTATATAAAAGTTAAAATATATGAACTAAATAATAGAAATAAAATGCATGCACAAAATGGAATGTAAATCACAGTACAATGGCAAGGTATACTTGCCTGGCAGGAAAGCTGCGTAATGTAAGCGTCCAGACGTCAAGCACAAGGGATCAGAACTATGGCATCCGAATGAATGTCTCCGGATGCTTAAATAAATATCACCAAAGTATCTAGAATCAGTGAGATAGCTAAAAAATATTACCCTTTCATCCAATTTGGACACAGGGGCAAAACGGTAATTTTGGGTCAAAGCGGGGTCCATGTATGGCCCACTTTGTACCAAAATATATGTCAGATGTAAAGGTCTCTAAATAGGACAAATTATAGGTCAAACAAATTCTAAACAACGATACGAACTCAACGGTATATCCAATTTTGGATTTCGGTGACCCGATCACAAATTTGCTCTTCAAGTCAAACCGTGGGGCTCGCGAATAGGCGGTTCGGTCAACGGTCTCAGAATCGCATAAAACTTGGGTCACAGGACTAGCGTGATACCACAAATCCAATGGCAAAAGTTTTGTCGCATTCTGATGAGCGTAAACAAAGTGGGGTGGTGGTTTGCAAAAGTTATGATACGGAAACTTTTTACGGATACGGGTTGATTCCGACGCGCACACACTTTCGAATCAACTTCCACGAAAGCCCACACATCAGGATATACCAGACGTGCCTTTCGGTTCAATTGGTACGAGACGAGACGGTCCCATTTGGCGGGACACACTTCGTATCACAAAATTTTAGTTTAAAATATCAAGTTTTTGTCGATTTGGAGGCCGAATAATTTAACAATTAAAGTAAGCTAATAAAAACTAAAAGAACAATAAAATTTCTGGTTATATTGAGAAGAAAACCTTTCAATTAGATTTTAAAAATATTAAATGTGTTGGTGGCAAATTGGGCATGAACATGGAGGTTTGGGTCGAATTTTCTGGACTGTTCTTGGTCAGTTTTTTGGCCAACTTCCGGTCGATTTTTTGACCAATTCAGGGCACGAAAACTCATTCCGCTTGGAGGGAATCCTAGAGGGTTAGATTGTGAACGTATACGGACTAACTTCTCGAGAAAAGGATGAGAGAGATACATTACCTCGAAGATGGGACATCGGGTCTGCTGTGCACACGCGTCAGTCCGCACGTGGACGCACTACTAGAATAAACGAGATTAGCGACGTTTTTTAGCGACTCCATGTAAAAATATCGCAAAATAATAACTCCATATAAAAATATCGCTAATTAGCGACGTTTAGCGACATTTATTCAGTTTTTAAAAGATTAGTCGCCATAAGTTCAATTAAGGTAGCTAAACGTCGCTAATTTGTTTCATTTAGCGACATTTAGCGACTAATTTAACGACGTATTTATTATTAGACTATTAGCGACGTCATTAGCGACGTTAAGGACGTCGCTAATGTCGCTAATTAGCGACGTCATTATTGGCGTTGCTAAAAACGCCGCTAAATATTTCATTTAGGGCTGGTGTTCCCCCCATTTCCTTCGATCTCTCCCTCTCCCAAATTTGAAACCTCTCCCGGCGCTCCTCCTTCCTCCGGCTCCCTTACTCCTTTCGGCGACCCCCCTCCGGCCGCGTCCCCCCCCCTCCGGCTCCCCTCCTCCCTCCGACCCCCCTCCGGTCGCGTCCTCCCCCCCTTCGCCGTCAGCTCCTCCTTCCTCCGGCTCCCCTTCTCCCTCTGGCGTCCTTCCTCTGGCTCCCCTCCTCGGTGAGCTCCTCTCTCTGTCTCCTTTCTCTGTCTCTCTCTCTTTCTCTCTAACACGTCATGACACAACACGATACGACATGACTTGACACATACTAACCCTAACTCGAACACATACGCACACACGCACGCGGACACACACTAACCCTAAGTAGGTGTAAGAGGATGAGTGGAATATGGTAGAACCGAAATAGGCAGGAGATTTTTTGGAGTAGTTGTTTGTGGAAAGGACTGGGTATGTGCTTGTGGATCGAAAGGATGTAAGGATGGAACGAGAGTGGATGAGTTTGTTGATGAATTTTTTGGTGAGGCTGTATGTGGAACTTCAGCAAAAGGAAAGGATTGTTCATCGAAGAGAACATGTCTGGATATCAAAACTTTTGTTGATGTTTGTGTTACAGACCCAAGCAAAACTATCATACCATCAAGTAGTAGAAACCATTTTTTTTGGTTCATGTATATGTTGCTTTTTAGGTGGAGGACAAATCCAAGTGTGAAGTTGCTGACCTGAAACCAACCACACCAGCTCCACTGGGGGTTTCTTACATTGTTGTCTATCCCATTCATATATGCAAGAGTAGAGCAAATATAAAACAGTTCTAAAAACATCTAATCTTGTGTATATACTTTACCTGAAGCTTTTGTGTATATACCTCATCTTGAAGTCTTGTTTTTTATGACAATGATGATCTTTGTTTTTCTATTTAAATTCTTATAATACATCTGTACTAGTAACTATAACCTAACCGCCAACCTATTGTTATAACTTTGTATCAGTAGATTATCATAGAATTTAAAGTTAATATGGTATCAGTAGATTATCATAGAATTCAAATTTGTGGCTTTTTTTCCTTTTTTTTGTAGCATAGTGGGAATCATCTGGTTGCATGGAATGTAAATAGTGCCTTCCTGTGCATATGTATAATTTGTTGTTTTCATGCTTAATCTTCTTAGTATCTAATGTAAATTGTTCCTACAGTTGTTTCTATCATGCACTTCTAAGTTTGAAATTCTTATCCATGTATGACATTTGTTAATTTTAGTATCTAGATGTATAGGAAGGTTCTGATGGAGTTTACAATGGACTATGACTATGGAGTAGCCAACTGTAAACACTGACCCGGGGAAAGGAGCTCCTCTAAATATGTTAACTGAGCGATGATAATTATGCATGTAATTTAAGATTTTGTGGTATAAGTAA
This sequence comes from Iris macrosiphon, assembly GCA_036927795.1. Lineage (NCBI taxonomy): Eukaryota > Viridiplantae > Streptophyta > Magnoliopsida > Asparagales > Iridaceae > Iris > Iris macrosiphon. The sequence goes on along the minus strand of JAYESA010000006.1, from coordinate 94,365,254 downwards.
TCGAATAACTGTATATCATATTTATGGAGTGGCTGTCTAATTTTGATGTTGATATCTAATGCGTATTTGTTCTAGAAGTTTGCAATTGAATTTATTAGCTACTACACATTATCATCATACTGTTATCGGACTTGCAACAGAAATTAGGGCAAGATGAATCGTTCTTTTTGTATATTTAGTCTAAACTTGATGCTGATATCTAATCGATGTTTTTTTTTGTATTTTAGAATGATGGATTTGTTGGATATTTTTTAATTTGATCTCGACTTTATTAGTATTTTAATATTGTCTTAACTTTACTAGAATTTCAAAGATTGATTTGATCTTGATTTGGTTAATTTTGTTACAATTCTTGAATTTGGGGCTTATTTTGGACTTTCTTATTTTTATTGTTCATTAGAAGTTGCTTGGAAAATGTAGGTTTTCTAATGGAAAATGTTAATTTTTTATGGAAAAAAGTGCAATCAAACATCAAAATAACGTTTTCCATCAAAATTTGTTGTTATCAGGTATGATAGGACGACGCGGAGGATTCGGCAGGTCCTGAGGTAGACAGAGTGCTCCTCCGGTACTGCCTACTGTTGGTTTCAGATCGTCGTCACCCAGTACTCCAGTATATCGATCACTCACATCTCCGACTGTTGGGACGAGTAGTTCCAGGCGTGATAGTACTCCCTCGTCCAGCGTTCCTCCTGCTGACGGAACCATAGGGACAGATGAGCATGTCGAGGAGGTCGTGCCTACGTTGTCCCAGCATCAGCAAGATCCTCCATGCGCACCTCCGGAGGAGACGAGGACAGAGATTTGGGCCGACGGTACAAAGTAAGTCAATTATATGGTTTAGCATAATATATATAGTGTATTTCTTTATTCATCGTATATTGACTTTTTTGATCAAAATAATTATCTCTATATAGATATCGTCCATCGTCGGTTCAGAGACGCCTGGGCCAATTTCTGAGGAACAACTACGGTGGCCCTTGGATCAACTACTCTGAGGCTCCGAAGGAGAGGAAGGCATTCTGGTTTGCGCACTTCCAGGTAAAAGTATATTAAATAAATCCTCTAATTTATGCTTATTATATAACTTATCCGTGATGCTCACTTACTAAATTATTTATTGTAGCAAACATATTTTTATCCTCCGCACCGGGCCGAGTTGATCGAGCGGCTCTTTCCTACCATTGCCGCCAAGCTTATCCGAGATGCTCTGGATGACCAGAAGACTCGTGATCGTGCTGGAAAATCGATCCAAGGTTGGATCACGCCTGAGCAGTGGATTGTGATGAGGGCTAGATTCGATGATCCGAGCTACAAGGAAAGGTCTGAGAAGGCCAAGGCGGCTAGGCGGAATGCTGCCAAGTGGTGTGGTGGCTCGATTCAGATAAAAGAATATTTTCGTCGTTCGGTATGTTTTTTTCTTTTAAAATATATTATTTTAATATAAGTACCATAAAATGGTAGTAGGAAAAAATATTTAAGTTTAGTACTAAATAATATATTTTTAACAGGTACAAAGGGATGAGGATGCAAACATAGTGACCGTCTTCTTGGCCACCCATCGCAAGGACGAAAATCTAATTGATGAGAGGGCCTCGCATACCTATGTAAGTATTACTTTACTTTGTGTTAATTTTAATATAACTTAGGCAATTATCGAGTTTTCAAACCTTTCTAGGCCAAGTATCTTAGGCTCCGTGAGTGGGCGACTGCTAGTGCACCTACACCTGGAGAGGCTGGTACTTTCTCGCAACCCGCTCCAGCTCCGTCGGCGGACAACCTGTGGGTGACCGCAGCTGGTGGTCTCTAGAGGGGTACGTACTACGGTACGGGATCTTATGGCACCCTGGTTGCGACGCAGTCATCTAGGGCCTCCCCGACAGCTGCACATTCCATACAGCCTTCGTAATCATAGGCCAGAGTCCAGGTGGCCGTTGACCATCAGATTGCTTCTCTCTGTGACGATTTGCTGCGAAGGATGAAAGAGCAGCCCCGGTCCAAGCCACAGGCGGACGATCCGACGCTCATCGTATGATTCGATATGCTCGACCGCAGCATCACGAAGCTCCGGGATTTGACAAATGATATTAGAGCCTCGACAGACCGCAATATCATGGAGCTGCAGGCATCACAGCTATCGATGGGCGAGAGGCTGACGATGATACAGGATTTAATGATTCATAGCAGTACGAGACTGCTATCTACCATGGATTCTTACAACCAGCGACTCGCAGAAAACATGTATGGTTATGGTCACTTTTGTCATGGTATTGTAGTCTCTGTCAGGGTATACTATGAACTACATTCTAGCAAAAAAATCACAGATACAAGTTACGGTTCTAAGGAATCAATCAATCAATCAATCAAATAGACGGAAAGGAACAAAAAAAAGAACAAAACAGAACCTGCTAACACATCACCCTGCAGTATCGGCCTCCTCGACCATCATCGTAAATGTCCAGCCTTGCTGGGGTGGCTCCCTCTGCGGGTGCTGAGCAATTTGTAGTTCCACAGGTGGCCTAACTGGATCTCTATAATTTGGATCTGCGTGCAGTCCGGGTAGATAAGGACCTAGAAGATAATCCCTCACTCGATGTCCCGCAGTGCCACAATACAAACAAAGTCCTAGCCTCACTCAACAGCTCTCCCAAAGGTGACCTGGCTTTCTACTGAAATGATAGGTCTGTTGCGTCTCCCTCGGAGGCTGCTGCTGATCTTGCTGAACACGAACCGGTGCTTGGTGCTGCTGGTGGAGATACTGAAATATCCTTGGCTACTGCAGAATATGGGGACGCTTGGCCGGTCCTGTACTGCCACTTGTATTTCCAGAATTATCGTGACTCCTCTTAGGCCTGAGATCCAGATCCTCTTCTACAATCTGGGCATCCATCAAGATATCCTCAAAGGTAGCGGTACGATGACCAGAAGTGCGCGACCTAATCTCTCTCTTCAGCCCCTTTTTAAACTTTTGGGCTCGATCTCCTGGGTCTCGAATCATAGACGATGCAAAATGGCTCAATCAACAGAATTCTGCGGCGTACTCGTCGACCGATATGTTCCCTTGGAACAAGTCATGAAACTGACTCTCCAAAGCTCCTAGGTCCACATCGGGAAAGAACTTCTCCTTGAAAATCTCCTTGAAAGTCTCCCAAGTAAGTCCTTGAACAGTAAGTCTCTACTCCGTACGATACCACGTGAGTGTGATATCAAACATCTGACTGCCAGCGGCCTCTATCTGCAAGCTTTCCAAAATCTGGGCCAATCGCAGATTTCTCTCTATATCCTCTAACCCGTCATCAGCGTAGAGTATCCCCTCGATACCCTTGAACTCTCGAGGTGCCATCCTCTTGAAGTCAACTATAGTACCTGGTCGCTGTTGTTGCTACTGGCCAGGAAACTGCTGGGCAACTCTCTCAACTGCCTGTAATGCCATCTGGTGAGCATTCTCCATGCTCTCCCTCATCAGCTCAGTTTATGCTTGGTGCACCTCTGCCTGCACCCTCTGAGCCTCAACATAAATTCACTGAGCTTCTGCCATCACTCTCTGGGCATCTACCATGCCCTGGATCAAAGTAAACATCTGTGTCCCGTCAACGGACAGACCTCCGGGAAGCAGAGTCGGTAGAGGAGGAAGGTTCTCCGTCACAGTTGGGGCAACTCTCGAAATAGGTGGGGGAGGAACTCCATATGTATATCCGTCAGGTCGAGAGGTGGCAGACCCCTCTGAAGCTGATGCACCCACTCTCAAAGATTTTATCTTCGGCAGCATCCTGAAGACAGACCGAAAAGAATCAATTAAGGCAATAGATACGATATCATCAAGAAAGGACAAAAAAATTCTAAAGGAAGCAATATTCAGAAGGAATAAGGATAACAAGATAAATAGAATAGAAATGTTCCTAGTTGTGATTGAGTATTCGCTCTCGTCCTAGTATGCTATATCCTATATCCTATCGCAGTCTCGTAGTAGTACAACTAAGTCTTACACTACCACGGTATCGCACTACTTGCGAAGCCTGACCTGTATGGGCCACCACTAAAAATGTGTCACGACCCGAACCCGATATAAGGCACAAGTATGTGGGTACATCCAGCCTACGCTGCAGCATCGATGGTAGAACGATGTCTAGGTCATAATACTATCTAATCAATTGCACACGAATATCCAACTCTATTAGGAGACACGGATATTACAATATAATATGAAAATACTCAACCACATAACTAAAGCACGATAAGATATCGAAGAAAATAAACGAAATACCACACAGGTCTAAACAAAATAATCTAACTGAAAACAATAACATCCAAGTCTCAAAGTATGCCGAAAACAAATCCGGTACCAATAAACTGCTAAAAAAACTAACTAAATAACTAGTGATCCCTGCTAGACCTCCCAAAAATTATACCTGAGCAACAAGGTCCAAGGCTGTAGCTACTCTCCCTATGGTCCAAAATATGTCGAACACCACTTCTCTAATTCGTATTCTGACAAAATATATCCAGTCAGGATTGGAGCGAAGTACAACCCGATAAGAGTGCTAATTAATTGACAAGGACTATAAAATAATAAATAGATGATGCTATATACTGAGAGAGAACAATAAATAGATGCAATGGCAATAGTAAAGAGAACAGGCAATATAGACAATATGGTATAGTCAGTGCATATATGAAATGAAGAGAAAGAACTTCAATATCATATACAGGGTAATGTAGCTTATGAAACAAATAAAGGATTGTAACTATTCTAAGTGTTTGAAATAGTAGCTTCGATATGTGATCGGCTTGGGAACTTGTACAATAGCTATATGGCCTGGCTAATCATACGTGAGGCGTATGATTAATACTAACAATATTTTACACTTGTACGATAGGGTTATGATCATATTTCGCACGAGCAATTTCTCTGCCCCCAACTAGTACAGTGGATCCAACCATGACACGTTACGATACACGATCAATGTCTAATATATCATGTACAATGTCTAATATCAATGTCTAATATCAATGTTGTGTACAATATCAATACGATAACCAATGTAACATCTCATGACTACAGATCCAATCTATATACTAGTCCGTGTAGCACAGTATCAAGAATCAGATGTAATATTTCTAAATACTTAAATTATAGAAATTATCAAATAACGAAAATTATTATAGAATATACTCACCTATGTTACCGAGCAGGCAATACCAATGTCCTACTCCTGAAGTCTTACAGGACGATCTAAGGGTCCTATATATATATATATATATATATATATATATATATATATATATATATATATATATATATATATATATATATAATATAATACAATATAGCATCAGTCGTTACACGAGCACACACACAACACAATTTTACTGAACTCAAAAACTATGCTAGGGGGTGATACTGGTCAACTAGTAGAGTCAAGTGTGCATCTAAATTCACAGGTGTCATGTCCTTGATTACTGTGTATAATAAGACAGCAACTAACTCTAACACAGTGTCCAAATCTCCAAATCTCGTGTAGCACAAATACATGGTCCAGCTAGTAGTTAGATACACAAGGCAGTGAGTTACCAAAATATGTTTAATATATAAATATATAGTACCTTAATATATTACATAGTATTACCCACTACATATATTTATATTAATATACCTAGGTCTCCACAACACATAGAAATATGTGATACCTGCGACTAACAACCAAATTCCCGTAACATAAATAATAAACCCAATTTCTATTGAAGTAATTATTAAACCTAATCATTATTAAACCTAATTACTATTAATACTAATTTCTAATACTAAATACTAATCATACATGCACACATACACTAGTCACTAGGGTTCACCCAAATGTAGTGTCACGCGACAACACAACATGAAAAAAGAAAGGATAGGTTCAAACCTCGGGGTGTGCGTGATCAAGGAGGTGACTTTGACCGGAGAGGGTGCTCGGGCTCCAGCGGGGGATGCTGGTAAAATCGGAAAGGGACTGGTCAGGCGGATCGACGGGGTGATTGGCTTGATGGCGATGACGAGGTGGTGCATGGATGAAGATCAGTGGTGGAGGTAACTCATTATGGTGCGGCAGGGTATAGTCTGACATAAACGATGGTGCTGATGATTCGAGAAGGAGCAGAAGTCTGGTGGTGCCGGTGGTCGGGTGACTGGTCGAGTCGGGGACGTCGAGGGATCGACGATGGTGAGGGGAGGAGAGACGTTGATGGTGATGGTGGTGATGATGTTAATAGTGGCTGCGAGGGAGACTCAGGCGGTTGCTCAGGTGATCCGGCGTGGGTCATCATCGGCGAGGTGGAGATGATGATGGTGAAGATGACTCGGGGATGGTCGGCTTAGGAAGGTGGTGCTCAGGCGGATGGGAGTCGACTGGTGACCGGAGAAGAAGGTTCGTGGGTGAGGTGGTCGTGCCCAGGCGGATGAGTCGACTGCTCGGGGTCGTGTCAGGAATGAAGGTGGAGATAAACTCGTCGAGGAGATTGACGGTGGGCTGTCGGTCGCTGTTCGTAGGGGAGTCGGCTCGGAAAGTCGACTGTGAGGGGGATGGTCGCAGTGGCAGCTGTTATGATATCTGGATAGAGGTCGGAGGTGGGAGATGATGATGTTGGTGATGGTGGAGACGGTCTTGGTGGTGGTGGTGATGGGTATGTCGATGATGGGAGATGGGAGGAGTCAGGGATGGAGGTGTTATCGTGTCGGGATGGAGGCGGTGGTGCTACTCAGGCGGGGTCGACGTGGGGAAGATGATGGGGTGGCTCAGGTAGTCAGGGTTGGAGACGGTCAGGGTTGGAGACGGTGGATGCAGCGGGGGCTCGGCGGTTGCAGAGGCGGCTGCTCGGGTGGGTGATCACCGGAGGAAGGAGATGAAGTTTAGGGTTAGGTTAGGTTTGTAGCTTTGGTGTTGTTAATGAAAAATAATGGGAAGATGATGGTTTTTGTATGAGGAAGAAAAGGGTGATGACTACCTAGGGATTAGGGCCGGCCAAGTACTCCTTGGGATGGGGTTGAATGCTACATGAAGAATTTGGAGGGCTGGGATTGAGTGGGTTTGAAATGAGGGTCAAGATGGCTCGGGGGGTGTTTTGAGCATTACACACTCCAAAAATGCAAGAAAAATGCATATGACCGGTCACGGAAGTGGAGTGACGTTTCTTCATATGTTGGATCCAATAGAAAGTGGACACCTCACTGTACTTTTGCATAAAAGTCCCCAACATTTAAAAAATTGCACAAAAAGTGGGGTTTGAGATTGAATGAGGGAAAACACCATGTTTGGTGTGATCTAGTGGCTAAAAAGGGTATTTGGTGTTTAGTATGAATCTTGAGGGTGTGAGTGGGGGCTTGGCTTGGTGTTGGGTTTAGTTTTGGGTTGAGTTGGGTCCTTACACTAATTTAATTAAAATTAATGTAAGCGGTGTTCTTAAATTAATTGGAAGTGCATAGGATTAAAATTAGATTGGACACAAGTGTCAGGGACGTAGAAGACTCAGAATAGAATATTGTTATAATTTGGATTGTACAAAATTGGTCAAGATTGTGTCTCCAATTTTGATTAGAACGGACAAGGATGCAAAATTAGATTTAATTGGAATTAAAAAACAAATGTTTGTAACGAATATTGTGCGACTAAAATAAAGCACAAGAGAGGGTATTTATGAGTTATACAAAGGTCAGAATGGAAGACTGGCATGTCTTGGACAAGGGTGTGAAATTGTTTCGAAGGCAAAAGCTTGTGTAGCACTCCAAATATCGAAGCAACGGTAAGGTACCACAGTTGAATAAAATCACAGTACTAAATTATAACCTCAATAATTAATCCTGAATAATACTAATTAAAATCCATAATCCTATATTTCGGTCAGGAGTTCATCTAGTAGGCTTCTAGGTCCATTCTACTAACTCATGCATTAAAGAACACTAAATATATATATATATATATATATATATATATATATATATATATATATATATATATATACATATCATGAAATTATTTAAAAATAAATATACATAATACTTATAATAAATAAAAAGACAAAAATATTCCTATTTTAGAATGTGGTAGTGACAAGTCTACCCCCCTTAGAAAAAATTTGTCCTCAAAATTTAAGACACCTTGTCTCTCTCTATCTAGTCATAATCTCTTCATTAATCTTTATTACGGTCAAACCCCCAACAACCAAGGTCTAAGAAAATCCTACCTACAGTCATACAACATAAAATCTAGAGAAAATATGTATGGTTATGGTCACTTTCGTCATGGTATTGCAGTCGCTGTCAAGGTATACTACTAACTATATTCTAGCAAAAAATTACTGATATAAGCTACGGTACTAAGGAATCAATCAATCAATCAATCAAATAGACGGAAAGGAACAGAAGAAAAGAAAAGAACAGAACCTCCTAACACATCACCTGCAGTATCGGTCTCCTCGACCGTCATCGCAAATGCCCCGCCCTGCTGGGGTGGCTCCCTCCGCGGGTGTTGAGCAATCTATAGTTTCACAGGTGGCCTAACTGGATCTCTATAATTTGGATTTGCGTGATATCGGGTAAATAAGGAGCTAGAAGACAATCCCTCACTCGATGTTCCACAAAGCCACAGTACAAACAAAGTCCTAGCCTTACTCTACAGCCCTCCCAAAGGTGACCTGGCTTCTTACAAAAATGACAGGTCTGTTGTGTCTCTCTCGGAGGCTGCTGCTGATCTTGCTGAATACGAACCGGTGCTTGGTGCTACTAGTGGTGTGCTAAAATATTCTCGGCTGCTGCTGAATATGGGAACGCTTGGTCGGTCCTGTACTGCCACTTGTATTTCCAGAATTATCGTGACTCCTCTTAGGCCTGAGATCCAGATCCTCTTCTACAATCTGGACATCCATCAAGATATCCTCAAAGGTAGTGGTACGACCACTAGAAGTTCGCGACCTAATCTCTCTCTTCAGCCCCTTTCTAAACTTTCGGGCTCGATCTCCTGGGTACCGAATCATAAACGATGCAAAATAGCACAATCGACAGAATTCTGCAGCATACTCGTCGATCGACATGTTTCCTTGGACCAAGTCATGAAACTGACTCTCCAAAGCTTCCAGGGCCATGTCGGGAAAGAACTTCTCCTTGAAAAGCTTATTAAAAGTCTCCCAAGTAAGATCTTGAGCAATAAGTCCGAGCTTTGTACGATACCACATGAGTGCGTTATCGAACATCTGACTGCCAGCGGCCTCTATCTACAAGCTTTTCAAAATCTGGGCCAATCACAAGTTTCTCTCTATATCCTCTAACCAGTCATCAGCGTAGAGTATTCCCTCGATACCCTTGAACTCTCGAGGTGCCATCCTTTTGAAGTCAACTATAGTGCCTGTCGCTACTGTTGCTGTTGGCCAGGAACTGTTGGACAACTCTCTCAACTGCCTGTAATGCCATCTGGTAAGTAATCTCTATGCTCTCTCTCATCAGCTCAGTTTGTACTTGGTGTACCTCTACCTGCACCCTCTGAGCCTCAGCTTGAACTCGCTGAGCTTCTGCCGTCACTCTCTGGGCATCTACCATGCCCTGGATTAAAGTAAACATCTGTATCCCGTCAACGGACAGACCTCCGGGAAGTGGAGTCGGTGGAGGAGGAAGGTTCTCCGTCATAGTTGGGACAACCCTCGGAACAGGTGGGGGAGGAACTCCAGATGTCTGTCCATCAGGTCGAGAGATGGCAGACCCCTCTAAAGCTGATGCTCCCACTCTCAAAGATCTTGTCTTCGGCGGCATCCTGAAGACAGACCGAAAAGAATCAATTAAGGGAATAGATACGATATCATCAAGGAAGGACAGTAAAATTCTAAGGAAAGCAATATTCAGAAGGAATAAGGATAACAAGATAAATAGACTGGAAATGTTCCTAGTTGTGATTGAGTATTCTCTCTCATCCTAGTATGCTATATCCTAGATCCTATCGCAGGCTCGTAGTAGTACAACTAAGTCGTTACACTACCACGATATCGTACTACTTGCAAAGCCTGACCTGTATGGGCCACCACTAAAAATGTGTCATGACCCGCACTCGATATAGGGCACGAGTACGTGGGTACGTCCAGCCTACGCTGCAGCATCGACGGTAGAATATTGTCTATGTCACAATACTATCTAATCAATTGTACACGAATATCCAACTCCATAAGGAGACACAGATATTACAATATAATATGAAAATAATCAACCACATAACTAAAGCACGATAAGATATCAAAGAAAATAAATAAAATACAACACAAGTCTAAACAAAACAATCTAACTGAAAAAAATAACATTCAAGTCTCAAAGTATGCCAGAAACAAATTCGGTACCAATAAACTGCTAAAAGAAACTAACTGAATAACGAGTGATCCCGGCTAGGCCTCCCGGAAATCACACCTGAGCTACAAGGTTCAAGGCTGCAACTACTCTCCCGGTGGTCCATAATATGTCGGACACCACTCCTCTAAGTTGCAGTCTGGAAAAATATATCCAGTCAGGATTGGATCAAAGTAAAACCCGATAACAGTTCCAATTAATTGATAAGGACTATAAAACAATAAATAGATGATGCTATATACTGAGAGAGAACAAAAAATAGATGCAATGGCAATAGTAAAGAGAACAGGCAATATAGACAATATGTTATAGTCAGTGCATATATGAAATGAAGAGAAAGAACTTCAATATCATATACAGGGTAATGTAGCATATAAAACTGAAATGAAGGACTGTAACTATTCTAAGTGTTTGAAATAGTAGCTTCGATATGTGATCGGCTTGGGAACTTGTACAATAGCTATTTGTCCTGGCTAATCATACGCGAGCCATATGATTAACACTAACAATATTTTACACTTGTACGATAGGGTTATGATCATATTTCTCATGAGCAATTTCTCTGCCCCCAACTAGTACAGTGGATCCAACCATGACACGTTACGATACACGATCAATATCCAATATATCATGTACAATGTCTAATATCAATGTCATGTATAATGTCAATACGATAACCAATATAATATCTCATGACTGCAGATTCAATCTATATACTAGTCCGTGTAGCACAGTATCAAGAATCAGATGTAACATTTTTAAATACTTGAATTATAGAAATTATCAAATAATAAAAATTATCTGAGAATGTACTCGCCTGTGGTCCTGAGCAGGCAATACCAATGTCCTGCTCCTGAAGTCTCGCAGGATGATCCAATGGTCCTATAAATATATAATATATAATACAATATAGCATCAATCATTACACTAGCACACACAAAACATAATTTCACTAACTCAGAAACTACGCTAGGGGGTGATACTGGTCAACTAGCAGGATCAAGTGTGCATCTAAATACACAAGTGTCATGTCCCCGATTACTGTGCATAACAAGACAGCAACTAACACTAACATAGTATCCAAATCTCCAAATCTCGTGTAGCACTAACACATGGTCTAGCTAGTAGGTTAGATACACAAGGCAGTGAGTTACCAAAATACGTTTAATATATAAATATATAGCACCTTAATATATTACACAGTATTACCCACTACATATATTTATATTAATACACCTAGATCTACACAACACATAGAAATATGTGATACCTATGACTAACAACCAAATTCCCGTAACATAAATAATAAACCCAATTTCTATTGAAGTAATTATTAAACCTAATCATTATTAAACCTAATTACTATTAATATAATTTCTAATAATAAATACCAATCATACATGCACACACACACTAGTCACTAGGGTTCACCCAAACGCAGTGTCACGCAACAACACAACATGAAAGTAGAGAGGACAGGTTCAAACCTCGGGGTGCGTGTGATCGAGGAGGTGACACTGACCGGAGAGGGTGTTCGGGCTCCGGTGGGGATGCTAGTGATGTCGGGAAGGGAATGCTCAGGAGGGTCGATGGGGTGATCGGCTTGATGGCGATGACGAGGTGGTGCTCGAATGAAGATCAGTAGTGGAGGTGACTCGTTGTGGTGCGGCGGGGTGTAGTCCTGCGTGAATGGTGGTGGTAATGAGTCGAGGAGGAGGAGAAGTCTGGTAGTGCCGGTAGTCGGGTGACTGGTCGAGTCGGGGACGTCGAAGGATCGACGATGGTGAGGGAAGGAGAGGCGTTGATGGTGATGGTGGTGATGATGTTAATAGTGGCTGCGAGGGAGACTCAGGCGGTTGCTCAGGTGATCCGGCGTAGGTCATCTCCGGTGAGGTGGAGATGATGATGGTGAAGATGACTCGGGGATGGTCGGCTTGGGAAGGTGGTGTTCAGGCGGATGGGAGTCGACTGGTGACCAGAGAAGAAGGTTTGTGGGTGAGGCGATCGTGCCCAGGCAGATGAGTTGACTGCTCGGAGTCATATCGGGAATGGAGGTAGAGATGAACTCGTCGAGGAGATCGACGGTGGTCTGTCGATCGCTGCTCGGAGGGGAGTTGGCTCGGGAAGTCGACTGTGAGGGGGATGGTAGCAGTTGTAACTGTTGTAATGTCGGGATGGAGGTCGGAGGTGGGAGATGATGATGGTGACGATGGTGGAGATGATCGTGGTGGTAGTGGTGATGGGGATGTCGACGATGGGAGATGGGAGGAGTCAGGGATGGAGGTGTTAACGTGTCGGGATGGAGGCGGTGGTGCTACTCAGGTGGGGTCGACGTGGGAAATATGACTGTTGTCGATCGGAATTGATGTTCGGGAAGGGATGTCAGGGTGGCTCGGGTAGTCGGGGTTGGAGGCGGTGGCTCACAGCGGGGGCTCGACGGTTGCAGAGGCGGCTGCTCGGGCAAGTGATCACCGGAGGAAGGAGATAAAGTTTAGGGTTAGGTTCGGTTTGTAGCTTTTGGTGTTGGTGATAAAAAATAATGGGAAGATGATGGTTTTTGTATGAGGGAGAAAAGGGTGATGAGTACCTAGAGATTAGGGCCGGCCAAGTACTCCTTGGGATGGGGTTGAATGCTACATGAAGGAATTTGAAGGGTTAGGATTGAGTGGGTTTGAATGGAGGGCCAAGATGGCTAGGGGGTGATAGTTTTAGTGTTACACACTCCAAAAATGCAAAGAAAATGCATGTGACCGGTCAAGAAAGAGGGGGGATGTTTCTTCATGTGTTGGGTCCAATAGGAAGTGGACACTTCACTGCACTTTAGCATATAAGTCCCCAACATTTGGAAAATTGCACAAAAAGTGGGGTTTGAGATTGAATGAGGGAAAACACCATGTTTGGTATGATGTAGTGGCTAAAAATGGTATTTGATGTTTAGTATGAACCTTGAGGGTGTGAGTGGGGGCTTGGCTTGTTGTTGGGTCTAGTTTTGGGTTAAGTTAGGTCCTTACACAAATTTAATTAAAATTAATGTAAGTGGTGTTCTTAAATTAATTGGAAGTGCATAGGGTTATAATTAGGTGGGACACAAGTATCATGGACATAAAAGACTCAGAATAGAATATTATCATAATTTGGGTTGTATAAAATGGGTCAAGGTTGTGTCTCCAATTTTGATTAGAACAGACAAGGAAGCAAAGTTGGATTTATTTAGAATTAAAAAATAAACGTTTGTAACGAATATTGTGCGACTAAAATAAAGCACAAGAGAGGGTATTTATGAGTTACACAAAGGTCAAAATGGAAGACATGCACGTCTATGACAAGGGTGTAAAATTTATTGGAAGGAAAAAGCTAGTGTAGCACTCCAAATATCGAAGCAACGATAAGGTACCACAATTGAATAAAATTACAGTAATAAATTATAACCTCAATAATTAATCCTGAATAATACTAATTAAAATCCATAATCCTATATTTCGGTTAGGGGTTCATCGAGTGGGCTTCTAGGTCTAGTCTACTAACTCATGCATTAAAGAACACTATATATATATATATATATATATATATATATATATATATATATATATATATATATATATATATATATATATATATATATATATATATATATATATATATATATATATATATATATATATGTATGAATATATACACACACACACATATCATGCAATTATTTAAAAATAAATATACACAATACTTGTAATAAATAAAAAGACAAAAATATTCCTATTTTAGAATGTGGTAGTGACAGTAGTTTTAGCCATATCTTTGGGGTATTAGACAAAAACGAATTGTTACTTGTAATAAGATATGATTATCAAGGGTAATTGTAGTTAGTCAGAATCGGGCTCATAATTGATAAATACAATTCGGGTGAAATTAGGATATGGTAATAAGGTCATGGTGGTAATAGTTGTAGATTAAAAGAGTTTCTTTTATACTTGAGACTTTGAGTGGTTTAGCATTTAAGATGACCTAGTAGTGATTATTCTGATGACTAAGTCGAATCATTAATCTTAATGAGACAAGTTTTGAGGATGATAAAATCGGGTTAGATATAAAATATTAGAATGGCAAACTTTGTATATGAATGCAGTACAAGACCCAAGTATAGGCTGCTAGTAGAAAACAAGGTGATTCTGATTTCGTCTAACTATAAGGGTTTAATAACCTATAGGACTTAAAAATCATTGAGGTTAAGTCCCTCAAGATGAGGATCAACGACACCAAGAAGGGAGAGAGGTAAGACAAATCGAGAGACAAAGATATGGTTGTTTGTAACGTATAATAAAAGTTAAAGAGGTTTTAAGTGATTAGTCGATTTTAAATTTCGAGGACGAAATTATTCTATGGTGTGTAGAGAATAAAATTCCTCCCAAAATTTTATTTTTTTTCATACCTGATTTGGTCCTTTTAGCATACAATTGAAAATTGGTTGTTTTATTGTTAAATTATCTCATTGTAAATGTTTTGAGATTATTAATATATACTTTCGTATATTCTAAATTTGGTAATAATATTATTTTATCCAATTTTATCGATTAAACTAATCCACTCTAATTATGTAACTACTAGTTTATATGTTTAAATAAGAAGAGTATGGCTAAAATTCACTTTTTAGCTAATAGCTATTAGTAAATTTATTTATAGGAACTCTATTATCTAGCTATTTCTAGGAACTCTATTATCTAGCTAACTTAATTCAAGGCCAACTAAAGCCTTTCCTTCCACCACTCTTCATTTAGAGAACAAGTGCCTTGCCCAACCAGAAACTCACACCATAATGCATTGTCTTCAAGATACACTACACACCCTCCTACCAACAACCCTACTCCGTACCCATTACCACACTAGCAGCAACCTACATTTTTCTTATGCAACATGTAACCAACACAACACACTCAAAAACAAACACACAACTATGACACTCATCCATTTTTGAATATTTCCAGCACACTCCAAAGCAATCCTAGCCCTCCTAATTTATTCTTATTCAATCTTGGCCCTACTACTCCCAAACCCTAACCCCCAGCCTTATATAAACAACTAATGTTCCCTTATTGCTCATCCTTCCAGTAGCCAACTAATTTTTTTGCCTTAATGATGCAGTACTTATCCACTTCCCCTTCACACAACTTCTTATTCTTCTCAGTTTTCTACGCTACTACATCTTCCCGTTTCCAAGCCTCCACAAAACTGATCCACCGTGCAACCGACGAGCTTTCACTCCGCACGGGCCCCTTGTCCCCGGTGCAACTGCACCACTACAGTCGGCCCGCTGGCACGAGACTACAGCCCCAACTTCGGGGAGACGACGTTCCTAGCAGACCCCCTTGCGTTGGGCTCTCGACGCCGCAGTCACCACCCTATTATTTTCGCCATAGCACCTCGCCACCACGCTCAATCCGGTGCCACCACTCCACCATCGTGTTTCCTGGGACATCACCCGACCTCACCCTGAGCCGCCCTCGTCAGCTAGAAGTCGTTCACCTTGCCTCCGGATCTCTGCGAGTGGTGCGACTTCGCTGTTTCTGCCTTCTCGTCTCTGCGCAAGATTGCAACGCCGGCTAGATCTCGTCGAGTAAAGGTGGCATCGGTGCTACCGGTTGCACTCGACAACCCACTTTGGTCCATCGAGACGCTAATCAGTTCAGCTCGTGCTAGGCGAGTCAACTGATCGTGCATCCCCGCCTCCTCGTCTCGACCGATCATGACCCCCTCCGCCCACCGGTGCACGATAAGTTCTCGCCGCCTCCTGATAATCTTCGTCTTCCCTTGGTTAGTCCTCCAGTCGCGTAGTTACCTCCATTGAGTCTTTGTGATTGTGGACTCAATAGTGCCATCGGGTTGGACCTCGAGCAAGAACAAATCTCTACCCCACACCTCCTTCAATTCTTGTTGAGTACGCCGATCTAGAGGCCACTTCCCCTCGGGCATCTTTCGCGCGTGTATGCTGGAACCCAGCTGTAGGGTTCAGGTACATTCATATATGCCCTCCTCTTCTCTGTGCTTATATGTCTACTTTGTAGTACAAGTATTATGAATGTAGTTATAGCTATGTCTATGTCGGTAGTTTTATATATATATATATATATATATATATATATATATATATATATATATACACACGTATTACATATGTATTTGTTATGTAAAAGTATTTTGTATGTAAGTATCATAGGAGAAAGATTATTTTCCTTAAGCGCTAATAAGAATAATTTTTTAATACATACTATTATGAAACTAATTGTAAACAAACCATGATTTCTAGATAAATAATTACACTTCTAAACCTCTATGTTTATATCTAAGTAAGTTTAAAGTACTAATAATTATATTGGTTTCAAATAAGTTTATATATGGCTTCTTTAAAATAAATCGTTTTAAGTTCACAAAAATACATATTATAATAATTAAATGAAATTATATTTTTCATAAATTAACCTAATAAGGACTTAGCATCTACGTAATTGTATAAATGTATTGTGTGATGATACTCGGTTGTTTGCTTAGGCTTTGGTAGATTCTTGAGGACTATAACAACTGTAGCTTGTGCTTAGGCTTGGACTGGAGTTTTGTACTTGCAGTCTCAGTTCAATTTAGATGAACCTCAGGCAAGTATACCTTGCCTATTGATTTATAATAGTTACATGTATATTTTTCTTACCAGTCATTTACTTTGGATACTACTTCGTGTTTCACCTATTTCTTACCTGTATCGTTACATGATTATTTCATGCTGACATATAGGCATGATACACGGATTCATATTGCATGACATGCTAGGTGACCCGTATACGATCCCTGACATTTACGTGATGATGGACTTGAATGTATACATATTTGACTGGACTTATCGCCTGTTATAGTCGGATTGGTCGTGACGTAGATGCGACACGGGTAGTAGCATGGAGTGGGGAGAACATACACTGGGCGCTTGGGCTAATTTCCCATATTGCTACCTTTCTCATTACCAGAGCTTCAAATTTATACTAGTTACCACAGTTTTTGTGCAAGGACTGTGGATTCATCATTAGTTACCATAGGTGTGCTTACAGGGACTACGGATTATACTGTGACAGCTTGCCTGTATTAAGTGTTGTTCTCAATTTGTATTTCGCATGGGTTGGTCAAACAAGTTGATGATAGTGGTACCTGGACCTCATGTTTATTTTTTTACATGTTATTTGATGTACTTTATTTGGCATTTTTTTTGTATCTTGTTACGTCCCTCTAAGGACCTAGTTTCCTGCCAGGTTATTGCTGAGTGATGACATAGGACTACTGGGATACTTCTTCGGGACTTCAGGTATCACTAGTCGATGCCTTCTTATCTGCTCTTTCATAGTTGTTTCTATTCTTAGTTCATAGATTATAGATAGTATTGTGTATGTTATTTATGGATATATGAGTATTATTTGATTAGGACAGCCTATACCTATTCGAGTCGGACAAGAGTCTTGTTGAATACGTAGCTGACCATTGTCACGTAGTTTGGTCCCACATATTTTGGGACTGGGGCATGACAAAGGAAGTGGAGATGAAGGGGAAAAGAAGAAGAGGGGAGGGCTGCAGAGGGGTCGGCCACAAGAGGGGAAGGAAGTTAGGGTTAGGGTTTGTGAGGGGAAGGCTTTATGTAGATAATTGTTGAGCCCATGGTTGGTTTTTAGTGGACTTTTATCCTATGGTTCAGATTTATGGGGTTGCAGGTTTAGCCCTTAATGAGGCTTTGGGTTCACTTAGGTCAAGGTGTTGGGTTTGAGTTCAAGTGCATAAGAAGGTTCCTATCGATTTCCAAATTAGGACATTTGTTGTTCTATCGATTTGTCTTGCATGAGCGAGACTTTGAGTGTGAAAAATATATATGGTTGAGTAGAGGATGAGTGTGGGGTAGTGTACATATCTCATTGGAATTGGTTTGAGAGTCCAAGTAGGGTGTTTGGACTCAGTTGGGTTCAAGGAGTCAAATAACGGTAATTTTACGGCAACAATGGTTCAAAATGTTTTTAATATTTTTGGAGCATGCGGGAGATCAAACAAATACAACACCTATGTCATAAACGTAATAGGTACAGTCAAGATCATTAATATAAATTTTGTTGGAAGAAAAAAGGTTGTACAGTGATCAAAATGTCCAAGCCATGGCAAAGTATAATAAGCAAGGTGCTCAAGGGTAACTAACATAACCAGCTATGTGAATACACATGAGAACATCACTCATAGACTAGACCACAAGTGTGTAAATCAATGTAAATCTCTATGCTCGTAACTATGAAAATTTGGATCTCTCATAAGAGTTCATGGTAACATGGTGAATAGTGGCATCCCAACACTCCGAGTTCGCTCTCTCCTCCCAATACAATCTCACGTCTCATGTCCATGGCGTCTAATGTCCACAACACACAAGATCAATCACTAACTATGTATTGAGTCAACTATATAATGTAATCATGATGTCACCCATCTCATGGCATGGGTCCTATCCTGACACAGAATACGGAACCCCTGAATGTCTCAAGTATGGCTTCTTTAACATGCAAGTCCTATCCAGTGTCCTAAAGTATATCGTGCAAATGATAGCACGAACAGGACAATACGATGACAATTCAACTAATGATATACGACCCCACTGACGAATGTCAGCACCCGAATATAACTCTGATGCTAAGTATCGTCTACGGTCATATGGTCTCAATATAGTATATGTTAGAAAGTAGAAGTACAATCAAGAACTAGTAAATAAATATAACACAAATACTGAAAACATTGGCAAGGTACACTTGCCTGCTGCCTGATGTTGCGGTACCACCAGACTGATATCCTTGAATGAGGGTACATCATATCCAAGTTGCCATATATAACCTATTTTAATCAATACTAACACAAGCTAATCTACGTAATAGCAAAGGGTAAGATCGTCGCACAACATCAACTAATATTGTGATGTTCATGCCAACAATCCAACAGTCGCATGGCCTTGAACAATGTGCCAATAAACACGTACCACACTACTATCTAACATGTCATGAGTATCTCGTACGTCATGATATCATATGTACATATAGGCATTTACATGTGTTTAGATTCGCATACTCCTATACGTACGTAAGTATGCCACAATGTCATAAAACTCTTAACGACGCTAAACTACCCAGCGAACATACGTGGAACTTCTCTAACACGCATCTTGACATCATATTAAACTGAAATAATCAAGTATTAAATTCTAGAATGATTCATAATTAATGAAAAATTATTGAAACATTACCGTCGCATGCAAAAAGTTTCGTTGTGCGACGACTAGGTGTTCTAGCAACTTGACAACTAGTTTGTGCATGAAAAATTATCAACTTGTATCAAAACCCATTTTTAATATGAAAATATATAATTTAATATTCTGTAATTATTTATTTAATTTTTGGAAATATATTTTTAGTTATAAAATATCAACATCCATCAAAACTATGTTTAATATAGTGCACCATTTCCATGTCTTGTTTTGTATCATCTTAGGGAAGTTTTGCACATCCAATTATGGTTTCTCCTGCATGGGGGTTACATCACTTGTAGGATAGTTTTGTACATCAAATTGTTGTTTCTCATGCATGGGGGTTATATTATTTGTCATCTAACATGTACACGTGACACAGACTTTTCGGAGCTCCAGACGAACTACAAACTTCAAGAAACTTGAGGGGTACTAAGGGCTTCACGTAGGATGTATAACTTCAGTTTGGAGGAGTTTTGGGGCTGTTTACATATCCGAACAACAACTGCAACCAGCAGTACAATTTTGGCCTATAGGGGTGGCCGAACTCTTCTTCTAGGGTTTTGTCGACATGGGGGATGAAGTGGAGGAGGGAAAGGAAGTACAAAAGGAGGGGAAGAGGAGAAGGAGGTCATGGAAAGAGGGGAGGGTTGTAGAGGGGTCAACCACAAGAGCGGAAGGAAGTTAGGGTTAGGGTTTGTGAGGGGGAGGCTTTATATAGATGGTTATTGGGCCCATGGTTTAGTTTAATGGGATTTTAACCTATGGTTCAGATTTATGGGGTTGGTTTATCCCTAATAAGGCTTTGGGCTCACTAGGGTCAAGGTGTTGGGTTTGACGGCAAGTGCACAATGTCACGCCCCAGTCCCAAAATATCGAGGAACTAGACACGTGGCAATGGCCAGCAGCACACACCGATGGACAAACCCAATTTAATGGATCCATCGGGGCGTACTTAAGCTGTAATACAATAATAATGGTCTAGATATACTAATCTTATCCACAGAAATGAATACAATAATATCAGAATCATAAAGCAAGATCAATCTCAATATGATATAAACTCGGGAAAATAACCCGATAATGAGTCTGATACATCTATCAAGATACAAGAATAAAGATAACCACAGCAAATACCGAGTATGGGGAAAGCCTATACCCAGATGATACCCTCGGGGATCAATCATCTACTGGATCTGGTACTGCTCCAGTGTCTGCTCCTGCTCCATCTTCTGCTAATGCTCCTGTCCCGTGTAACTCGGGGTCGATCACGTCTGCTAGTCCTGGGGACAAAGTCCGGTATCCAGGTCCTCAGGGGACATAACAAGGTACATAAATCGACATGCCAAAATGCAGTGTAATAGTAAATAAAATAAATAGGGTAAACTATATAACCATCTATGTGAAAATGCAATTTGAGAGCATCACTAAACTCAGGCTGAGACTACTACAAGCTCTGTGTCTTGGAGCCGGTAGCAGTGTTTACTATGTATTTTACTATGTGTTTACTATGTGTTTACTATGTTTTATATATATATATATAAACTCAGCCTGTAGCCTGTGTGTCTCTCCCCACCCAATGTAATCACACATCTCATGTCTATGATGCACCATGTCCATGTCACACACGATCATATCTAATGCAGCAAGTCATCTAATATCTATGAATATGATGTCTATGTCATAAAACATGTATCCTACACAGAATCACCATGAATATCTCAGGAAGATTCTGTCTCATGAATAGTGTCAAGTGTCCTGGGTTATAGTGTACTTGATAGGACAAATACGAGAATAAAGAGGGTCACAAATATCCATGTCTAGATGACAATACACAACTCCGCGTACGGTGTTGGCACCCGACTATAATCGGACGCTAAGTACGTCACACGGCCCTAGGTTAAGCATGCACAGCAATATAATAAAGCAAGGAAAATATATAACAATACTGCAGAGTTTGGCAAGGTACACTTGCCTGGGGTCCTGTTGCTGGTATGAATCAGAGTCCAAGTCACAGTCCAAATAGCCTATGTATTACAAATTTATCACGTCAAAAGATAATTTATTTTAATTTATTTAATTCTGGAATAATTACTCTAAAATCCTATTTTAATCTTATTATTCTGATTTTTATGTTAATTCCTAAATTTTGTCCAAAGAAACTGAATTTTATCAACTCGAGACTCATGGCACGCAAATCGAGGCGATCTGTTGACTAAAAAGTCAACCGACACAAACTCGACTTTCATGCATGATTTTCTGTAGATTTCAGCATCAAAAACATACTAGAATTTACGGCTCGTCCGAATTCAAATTCGTTTGGGAATTATGGCACATACAAATTTTGTATTGTGCACCGATGGTTAAATTCTAACCTAGAAGTTCTACAGAATTAACAGTATGTAAATACTTCAAATTAAATTCTGGAAAAAATATATGTCGATGATCTCGACATTAGATTTCCAAAACTTTAAACGGTTCATGATTCTGATTCCGGGTTCTCCCGAAATTGCGAAAACATCGAAACACGTCTATTTTCAGACATGCTGTGCTCTACGAATTTTCCAGAATTTAATACTAATAATTTTATAAAACAAATTATATAATCAGAAAGCTAACCTCAATATCGTTCTAACGCAAGAAACTAGGCCTCGTTTGGAGTCCGGAGCTATGCGCAATGGCTTCTGGAAGATGAAGAAACCCTAGATGGCAATTCTCCAAAATCTCTCTCTCTAAAAATAATGGGATAATTAGGGTTATAATAATAATATATATATATAGAGATGTACCTGCGGCTGAATGGATATCTATAGGCTGACATGTGTCAGAATCTGATTGAATGGTTTTATTTATATTATTTATTTTTGATTTGCCTTTATCAAAACATTATTTAAGTCGTTTTAAATCTAAATAACTCAAAATAAACATTAAAAATAATCATAAAAATCTGGAAAAATTACAAAAAATATATTTTGAACCAAAAAAATCTTAGAAAAATATTTGGGATAATTTTATATTCATAGATTTCCTACTATAATTAGGAGAAGCTCTAAAAATTAGTTTTGCCATAAAACTAAAAATAAATACTAACATTATTCCACAAATTCTGAAATAATTCCAGAAAATATATAATAATATTATAAACCTTAGAAAATAACGTGGGTCCATTTTATATTCCTGAGCTTGCACCATAAATTTTACAAGTCCTAAAAATTAGTTATTAGCCTAAATAACTCCCAATAAATACTAAAAATACTCAAAAAATTCCCAAAAACTTTTAGAAAATATATTTTATTATTTAGAACATAAAATAAAAGTTTGGGATATTTTTAATTATATTTGAATCTAAAATAAATTCTTGAAAATTCTAGAAAATTACAAAAAATTGTAAAAAATCCAAATTAAAAATTTCTGAAAAATCAGGGGGTTACAATCTACCCAACTTATAAAAATTTCGTCCTCGAAATTAAAATTAAGCCATGGTAGAAGTCAAGGATGGTCTAAGATTTGTATTGGTTAAAATGCAAGGCTAGGTTTAACGGAGTGGACGATGTTGCACGTTGCACATTCCGAAAATCATGGAAGAAATTCACATGAGTGAAAATAGGTTTCTTCGTGTGTCATGTCCAATAGTGTGGACACCTAAATGCTCTTTTGCATAAAAGCACCCAACAATTGAAACATTGCACAAAGATAAAAATTGGAGGATGGGCATGTCTAGGACAAGGTGTGGAATTTGTAGGAAGGCAGTGACGAGGGAAGTGCTCCAATTATCGAAGCAATGGTAAGGCGCGCCGAGGGATACCATGTTATAAAACTAAATAAAAAATGTCGTGTTCTATTCCTAAGTGGATTCGAGCTAGCCTTAGTCTCACTATCTAAGCCAAGTAGGTCTACTTCTTAGGTGAGGGGGTTTCCCAATCCAGCCAACTTAAGATAATGTCGTCCTTAAAATTAAAATAAGGCATAATTTGTTAATCCTTCGTGTACATAAGGCAAGTCAATCGCAATCTCCTTGCGACAATTAAAATCCTGATCATATCCATTACAATCACTTCTAGGTTAAGATGACCACTGATCCAATCAAATTTAACCTATGGTTATCTCTTCTCGTTTTTTCAAATTATCCATATCCAAATTTAAATTAAATCCATATATCATCTTCAAGATTTAAATACGCATATAAATTTTACCTCACGATCTCCAATTATCATAATCTCCTCTAGAAGTAATTCGAGTCCATTATTATACCTATTTTTACTTATAAATTTTTGTATGCTTCAACTTCTTAAATTTCATTCACATCCTTAATATTTCAAATAGGTAGTCCAACCATCAAGTATTTTATCTTAACTCAAATCATCAACTTGAAAAAAATAATTTAAATGCAGTCCACCATTGTTCAAGTCTGAAATTCTATCTTTTTATCCTCTAAATTTCAAGTTGATAATTTTACCTTCATTGTTTAAATCATGTACTTAAGGTATAAATATCGGGTCCTCAATATCAATTCATTAATCCTCATCATCTTAGTCATTCTTCTAAAATTTTCAAAATTAAAATGGCTTGAACCTCTCCCAATTTAATCTTACTCGATCACAATCTAAAAAAAATTTCTCTCGAATTGACAATGCACTACTACCCAACTTATAATTTACCCATCTATCACATAAGGCTATACACCTTAAGAGAATATTCCTTAATATGTTTACTCATGTCATTCAATCCTCGAACTTCAATGCTGATCATATAACATATGATATGTCCTTAATTACGAAGAATAATCCTCAAGTATGTGATCGGCCTATGGGGTATATCTAGTATTCTCTGTGTATCAATTTATACCAAGCACGAAGTTTCGTCTTTCCGAAATAAGGGAAGACGGAGACCAATAATAAAGAGTTCAAGGGCAGCGTAATAGAATAGAAGTATTAAGATCAAGGCGTTTAAAGAATTCAATTGGGAATTGTCAAAGCAGTTGTGGATTGAAATCCTATTTTGGTAATCCTTTGTTTGCATGCTCGTATTAGTACAGTTATGTAACCGATACGATCTGCTCAGACATATCTAGAGGGTAAGTACAGGCGTCTACTAGTCAACTATATATCTCAATCCACGTAAAGTAGTCGTGTGAAGAGCGAACCAAAATGCACTAAGGTTGATCAGACCATAATACATTGATTCTGAATAGACAATTGTATTAGTGGGGTTGATCAGGCCCCAATAACACATATGTCATGAACAAGCTTGATAAAGAATAAGCTTGCAAAAACTAGGCTATAATATAGCAGCATAAGTCAAGGTAGTACAAAAATTATAAGTACACTAGATGATGATGAAAGGAGGTACAAATCAATTCGAGTTCACAAACAGAAACAAAATAAGCAACAATAATAAAAGACTCTACAATCTCTACAGTTATCATACAACTCCTTCTCTATGTCGCTAGTCGACCAAATGGGGGCAAGGACCTCTAAATTCTATCGTCTGAATAAATACTGTCGTCTTATGCAAGTCTAAAGTTGTGTCATCCTAAGTCACTTCATCAATAGGGCTAGGTGGTACTATGTTATGAGGCATACTACCCAACTTATAAGAATTAAACTAATACTGTGACAGTCTTAAGAGGGTCCTGCAAAATAACCTTGCACATCTAAATAAAACAGAACTCTTATTAGGGTCTCCTATGGTATTACGTAAGTAATGGTCATCTTAAGTCTTAATCATAGTGCTCATAGGTCATGTGTCAATAGTGAGAATGGACAGGTTACTAGTCTCAAGGGAAAGGAAAGATAACTTGTATCGAGGTGGGGTACTAATTACGCGGTTCAAAGCTAAGGGGTAATCATTAGGTCACCATCTATAAGATTAACTTAAACTGTCAAGTTCTAATTACCAATCACATAATAAAAAGTTTAGAGTAACAACCAAAATAAACAATAAGAGGCGCACGAAAATCAAGGCAGGATGCAAGTCAAGAAATTAATTCGAATCCGATATAGATGTTAAGAACGATTCAAGCAAGTGGATGAGATCCAAAAACTTATCCTATCCTTATTGCAGGCTTGCTCGGTTCCTAAGTTGAAACCGAACAATTTAGTCGTCGACCTGCATGGGCCACCACAAAAACCATGTCACGCCCCAGTCCCAAAATATCGAGGGACTAGACACGTGGCAATGGCCAGCAGCACACACCGATGGAAAAACCCAATTTAATGGATCCATCGGGGCGTACTTAAGCTGTAATACAATAATAATGGTCTAGATATACTAATCTCATCCACAGAAATGAATACAACAATATCAGAATCATAAAGCAAGATCAATCTCAATATGATATAAACTCGGGAAAATAACCCGATAATGAGTCTGATACATCTGTCAAGATACAAGAATAAAGATAACCACAGCAAATACCGAGTATGGGGAAAGCCTATACCCAGATGATACCCTCGGGGATCAATCGTCTACTGGATCTGGTACTGCTCCAGTGTCTGCTCCTGCTCCATCTTCTGCTAATGCTCCTGTCCCGTGTAACTCGGGGTCGATCACGTCTGCTAGTCCTGGGGACAAAGTCCGGTATCCAGGTCCTCAGGGGACATAACAAGGTACATAAATCGACATGCCAAAATGCAATGTAATAGTAAATAAAATAAATAGGGTAAACTATATAACCATCTATGTGAAAATGCAATTTGAGAGCATCACTAAACTCAGGCTGAGACCACTACAAGCTCTGTGTCTTGGAGCCGGTAGCAGTGTTTACTATGTATTTTACTATGTGTTTACTATGTGTTTACTATGTTTTATATATATATATAAACTCAGCCTGTAGCCTGTGTGTCTCTCCCCACCCAATGTAATCACACGTCTCATGTCCATGATGCACCATGTCCATGTCACGCACGATCATATCTAATGCAGCAAGTCATCTAATATCTATGAATATGATGTCTATGTCATAAAACATGTATCCTACACAGAATCACCATGAATATCTCAGGAAGATTCTGTCTCATGAATAGTGTCAAGTATCCTGGGTTATAGTGTACTTGATAGGACAAATACGAGAATAAAGAGGGTCACAAATATCCATGTCTAGATGATAATACACAACTCCGCGTACGGTGTTGGCACCCGACTATAATCGGACGCTAAGTACGTCACACGGCCCTAGGTTAAGCATGCACAGCAATATAATAAAGCAAGGAAAATATATAACAATACTGCAGAGTTTGGCAAGGTACACTTGCCTGGGGTCCTGTTGCTGGTATGAATCAGAGTCCAAGTCACAGTCCAAATAGCCTATGTATTACAAATTTATCACGTCAAAAGATAATTTATTTTAATTTATTTAATTCTGGAATAATTACTCTAAAATCCTATTTTAATCTTATTATTCTGATTTTTATGTTAATTCCTAAATTTTGTCCAAAGAAACTGAATTTTATCAACTCGAGACTCATGGCACGCAAATCGAGGCGATCTGTTGACCAAAAAGTCAACCGACACAAACTCGACTTTCATGCATAATTTTTTGTAGATTTCAGCATCAAAAATATACTAGAATTTATGGCTCATCCGAATTCAAATTCGTTTGGGAATTATGGCACACACAAATTTTGTATTGTGCACCGATGGTTAAATTCTAACCTAGAAGTTCTACAGAATTAACAGTATGTAAATACTTCAAATTAAATTCTGGAAAAAATATATGTCGATGATCTCAACATTAGATTTCCGAAACTTTAAACGGTTCATGATTCTGATTCCGGGTTCTCCCGAAATTGCGAAAACATCGAAACACGTCTATTTTCGGACATGCTGTGCTCTACGAATTTTCCAGAATTTAATACTAATAATTTTATAAAACAAATTATATAATCAGAAAGCTAACCTCAATATCGTTCTAACGCAAGAAACTAGGCCTCGTTTGGAGTCCGAAGCTATGCGCAATGGCTTCTGGAAGATGAAGAAACCCTAGATGGCAATTCTCCAAAATCTCTCTCTCTAAAAATAATGGGATAATTAGGGTTATAATAATAATATATATATATATATAGATGTACCTGCGGCTGAATGGATATCTATAGGCTGACATGTGTCAGAATCTGATTGAATGGTTTTATTTATATTATTTATTTTTGATTTGCCTTTATCAAAATATTATTTAAGTCGTTTTAAATCTAAATAACTCAAAATAAACATTAAAAATAATCATAAAAATCTGGAAAAATTACAAAAAATATATTTTGAACCAAAAAAAAACCTTAGAAAAATATTTGAGATAATTTTATATTCATAGATTTCCTACTATAATTAGGAGAAGCTCTAAAAATTAGTTTTGCCATAAAACTAAAAATAAATACTAACATTATTCCACAAATTCTGAAATAATTCCAGAAAATATATAATAATATTATAAACCTTAGAAAATAACGTGGGTCCATTTTATATTCCTGAGCTTGCACCATAAATTCTACAAGTCCTTAAAATTAGTTATTAGCCTAAATAACTCCCAATAAATACTAAAAATACTCAGAAAATTCCCAAAAACTTCTAGAAAATATATTTTATTATTTAGAACATAAAATAAAAGTTTGGGATATTTTTAATTATATTTGAATCTAAAATAAATTCTTGAAAATTCTAGAAAATTACAAAAAATTATGAAAAATTCAAATTAAAAATTTCTGAAAAATCAGGGGGTTACACACAAGAAGGTTCACTATTAGTTTCCAAATTAGGACATTTGTTGCTATATCGATTTGTCGTATATGTACGAGACTTTGAGTGTGCAAAATATATATGGTTGAGTAGAGAATGAGTGTAAGGTAGTATACATATCTCATAGGAATTATTTTGAGAGTCCAAGTAGGGTTTTTGGGCTCGGTTGGATTCAACAAGTCAAATAATGGTAATTTTACGGCAACGATGGTTCAAGATGTTTGTTAATATTTTTGGAGCATGGGAAAGATCAAACAATACAACACCTATGTCACAAGCGTAATAGGTACAATCAAGATCATTAATATAAATTTTGTCGGAAGAAAAATATTGTGCAGTGATCAAAATATCCAAGCCATGGCAAAGTGTCTTTAATATATAAAGTAATTCTAAAAATTAATCATTTATCCTATTTAATTAAATAAAAATAATAAAATAAATACAAAATACCAAAATTAACCCTATTCTAAAATGAGGGAGCTTACACCACAAAATTTAAATTCTTCAAAATATTTTAAATTTAAATTTAAATAAATTATATCATATTCTACTCAAAATTTTAAATTTAATAAATATCTCGCTTCTTATCTAAATTTTATTTACCATCAATTTTAATCAACAAAATAATTTCTTTAAAAAAATTAACCTTATCTTAGCAAGAAAATCATATTCGTCAAACTACATAGAAATTAAAACCTCAAACCACCAAAAATTAATAATTCTCATCTTCAATAGTTGATTAACCTCAAAAATAATTTACCAATCGAGAAGTCTTACCACCGTTGATCACACCAACTTGTCAAAATACCATAATATATAATCTCTTAAAATTTTCTCAAATTATTCTAATAGAGTTTACCTCAAAATTTAATATTTATTCCTATCTTAATCACATAGCCTATATTACACCCTTAACTACCCAATCAATAAAATTGAAATAAGGCCTTCCTATTGTATACCTAGTCCTAGTCATTCTCCTAAATTCAAATCAATCCTAATTTGTGAATGAGAACTTTTTCCTAAAATTTTATTACTAGTCGCAGGATCGTAGTAGTACGACTAATCCTAGGTACTATTATTTGCGATGACGAGACCTGCATGGACCACCATAAAAATTTGTCATGACCCGATCCCACTTTTGGTATACGAGTACATGGCCAAGCCCAGCCTACGCCGCAATATCGACGGTAGTACGAGGTCTAGACATCGATAGCAATCATCAATCCAAGTATACAATATTTAATCATAATTTCTATCTATTTCTCATTCACAATAATTATTTAAATTACAAATCCAACAAATACATTTGAACCATAATAACCCGCTAAACATCAAACTTAAGAACTACTAACTATCTAACTTCTAATATTGGCCTCCAAAAAGCATATCGATCTCCATCAATTGTCTAAAGAGCAAGATAGTAAGTCACCTAAAAATATTTACCCAGTCAGGATGAAACGAGTACATCAGAGTAAAAATATTTCCAACACATGGTAGAGAGTATAAGGCAGTAAATAGTAATGAAATACATGATCGCAAGCAAAATTGGAATCAGAATATAGCAAATAGAGTGAAATAAGTAATCATAGGTAAACATGGCATATGATAACAAGTATAAAAGAATAAGTATGAATAAACTATTCTACGTGATTTAAAATACCGAGTCGACATGTGAACGACTAGGGGTAAAATTCGACAAATCACACGTGTCTTGTGTGGCTGCTATTATTCCATTCAGCCCATGGAATATAAAAGGTAGTTCATACGTCAACTAGGTATTTCCTCCACGACTAGTACAACGTGGATTCAAATCCCGACACAAAGTTATAACAATAGTCTAGAAAGTCACGTATCTCACAACAAAAATTTATTATACTAATCCGTGTAATGAGCGTGTTAAGAATCAAGTAACCATTACTAAATATGCATTATAGAAACTATCAAGTATTGAAAGTAATCAAAGAATATACTCATCTGGGGCCCTTAGTTGTTGGTATGGATACCAAGTCCAATCCAACAACCTATTTATGAATTAGCAAAGTCAATATGTGATTGAACCCAATGATTATCCTATCCTTTAGGTTTTGTACTAATCTATATCCACTTGGAACTTTATTCTATTGGTGAGACAACTATGGCCATATATATGCATACTCGTAAAAACGTATATTGTGCAGTCAGTCCCCTACTTGTAATTAATACTGGACCTATAAATTCTAGGGTTAAGTATCATAGGCCTTCGTGTCAACTTTCTGAATATTCAAACGGATCATATTTTCGTGTCCGAAAACTCCCGAAATCACAAAAACACCAAAATACATTCATCTTTCGAACACCTGACACCCAAATAATACGAGAGAAAATTTCAGATTGAATTTGGCCTATTATTTTATATTTTTGGAAATCTAAGTTCGATGCGGTTCTTTTAAAAATAACTAGAGATTAAACGGAGTTCTGAATTAGGAGTTATGGCCTTTCTAAATTATAATGGCTGCTACAAACGTGTTGAATCCTATGACAAATTTGGACTATTTTGGATAAAAACACAAGTATGCTTCTAGTTTATATAAAATTTAATTATTAGCCATTAGTCATGATCTTCTCTAATCTATTTTTATGTCTCTAACGGCAAAAATTTTATTTGTTGTCATCTATATGTCCTTAGAATTATCTAAAACAAGAAGACAAAGGATTGAAAGTTACCATTTGAAGTACAAACTAAATGAAGATCCAATACAATACCAATGAGAGTCCAATCTTCTCCACCAACTTGATCTTCTCCTATAGTGTAACTCCATAATTTTGA
Organism: Iris macrosiphon; assembly: GCA_036927795.1. Taxonomy (NCBI): domain Eukaryota; kingdom Viridiplantae; phylum Streptophyta; class Magnoliopsida; order Asparagales; family Iridaceae; genus Iris; species Iris macrosiphon. Next base: position 94,334,066 of record JAYESA010000006.1, on the reverse strand, counting down.
GAGAGGGATATTTTTGTCATTAAATAATATTGGGTAATTAAATTAATAATAATATTTTTTTATTATTGTTATTAGTATTATTTATTATTTATTATATTTTAGAGGGCCTTTGTATTAGCTAGTTAGTTGGACTAGTGCATGGACCTAATTAGCACCCAACATGTAGGTCGATGACCCAATTGATTAGTCATGACATGGTTAGTAGACTAGACAATTATTAGACTTGTATTAGTGGACCCAATTATACTTGATATGAACCATGGACCCAACAATTAGACTAGTTCCAATTAGGCCCAACTTTAAATCATCCTTGATTAATTAGAAACTAAACTATTTCCTTCATTAGGAATAGATGCTTCCCACTAATTAATTTCTCTTCATGAAAACCCAACAAGGGTAATTTAGACTTTGTATATTGCTTGGAGGAGGGGTAGAGTGATCGTCCCTATAAGGAGGAGGAGAGTTTCTCTCTCTTCTTTATTTTTGCTCATTCTTCCCCAATTTGGTGTTCTTCCCTAAATCAACCCATCCCCCACCAATTTCCAACCAATTCACTTACAATCCCTCTCATTCTTCACCATTAGTAGATCTAGAAGCAAGGAGGAGGCAAGGAGAACCAATGAGGAGGTGATTGCACAAGTTGAGCCATCTTTGTGTCCATTTGGAAAAGTACATTGGGAATCTATCTCTCAATAGATACAATTTAGAATTTTCTCTTTAATTAGGTTCTAATTATGCAATTTGATCATTAGAAATCCACCTATGGATTAGAGATACTATAGGAAGAAGAATTGGCCTCTAGGGACCCCTATAGTGAATGTTATATTGATTTTTGTGTCCAATTTGAGAAAAAATTGAGATTAGTGCACTATGTATTTGTCAATGGGTCAATTGGACTAAATTAATACTAGATTGGTTGTTTAAGTTTAGTTACATGTCCATAATTGGATATGAGTATGTTGTATCATAATATTTTGTGATACATGATAATTTTGGGGTATTTTCCTTTGATACTAGTGGTACACATGTCATAATTTGCCACAAGCACTAGATTAGCTATCTAATACTTTTATTAGGCTCTAATTATGATATTTAATATATTCTTGAGCTTTGGGTAGAGTTGGGTGATGGTTTGGTAGAGTATCAATGGTGTATCATAAGAGTATCATAGAGTAGTGTGATAATTGGGTGATGCACAACTTGTGTTTGATGAATTTCCATGGTGTTTGAGTGTATTCAAAATATACTCTTAAATACTAATTTGATATATTAGTTTTGTTGTATATATATGTATAACTAAGTGTATGCCTTATGAATAATATTTGACTAATATATCATTAGTATATATATGTAGTTATACTTTGGGTATCTTAGTGTGATGTGTTTGAGTTGAGTGAAAAAGTGGGGGGTCTACTGTCTGCAACAGACAGCAGCAACAACTGCTTGACTACACTAGGAAGCTCAAGCAAAGGGTCTTCAACTAGAGCATTCTGTGGGGTTTGACAGTACACTGATGCACTGATGTGAGTATATGGATGGATCAAAGGTTAGAGTAAGTTGGCTGGGATCAGGCATCTGATACAGGAGTGTCTGCATATATGTATTGACAGTGTATTGACTTGGTGTGTTCCTGGTATTGATAGATGGAGGGTTGATCTCAGATTTTTGATAGGCTAATGAAGCATAGCAGCATCTTTAGGAGCTTTAGTTGTAGGAGATTTTGACCTATAGAGGGCTCAGTTGAGCACTACATATTGGTGGACTTCAGATCTCAGTTGGGAGGGGAGGACTGGAGGCTTGTAACAGTAGGTACTTGGTGTCAATTGTGTACTGCAAGGAGCTCGGGTAGCAGTAGATTATGGTGCACAGTTATGTAAGAGAAGTATGGTGGGTATTAGAGTCAGTCAAATGAATAAGGGTGTTATAGTGTCAAGTGTAGTGAGTGTTGTGAGGTTTGTGAGCTCTTGGATCTGTAAGGGTTTACACATTTGTGACAGTATGAAGTATGGGAGTGACTGATACTTAGGTGTATCAAAAACTTAGATAGGTGAGGTATTGGGTTGAATGTTATGTAGGTCCAGGGATCGGTTAGGATATCAACTGTTGCTAGAATTATGAATTAGATGTCCTAATTTGTATCAAGATACTAAACTCAGGTATTAAACTCTAGGTAACAAGTTATTAGTTAGGTAACCAGTATTGGTATAATTAACAGGTTGGTGTTATTAGATATTGAATAGAGAATAGATATCAAGATATATTTTGATACTAAGGTATATTGTATATAATATTGTATAACTTATGTTGATACTATATTAACTAGTACATGTATATAGGCTATATATTGATATTGGTATATATGGTATCATAATTCCTAGTATTAGCTAATATCCTTAAGATACCAACCTATAAACCTAGATATAGGCTAATACAATCTAGAAATGGCTAGTTTGATTAGTTTGACCTAGAGTTGACCTAGTTTGACTAATTTGACTTAGAGATGGCCTAAAGACTTAGAAATTAACTAGTTTAACTTCTTTATCATTGTAAAACACTGTATTGATATAATATTCCATATTTAGGTATTTGAGGCACTGATACTGATACGATTTGATACTTCACCCCGAATTCCAGCGATTACATCTCTTTGTTAGTTTTATTTCATTATAGTGTATATATATCACATGTTCTAGAACTGTTATACTTTATTCTGACACATTGTTACACGGACTAGTATTATATGAATCCTGTCAGAAGATGTTATCCTTTTATCGTGTACATTGGGTACTCCTTACGCATGTACTTTATCGTATGCATCGGGTATTCCTTGTGCTCATGCTCGTGCTCATTCGTGTACTCCATGTACTTATAATATATTTGTGGGACTCGTGTGCTCATGCCATATTCATGTACTTCGTGTACTTATATTATGTTCGTGTACGTAACGTACCATGATCTGATCCATGAGTATTGGTTGGCGTGGGGGAGTAGAAGTTGGTTATGTGATCAAGCCCTAGTGTATTCGTACATATGTCATCTATACACCTTACGTATAATCGAGTTACCCTAGTATATTCGTGTACAACCCAAGTCGATCACATAATAAACTTGTGCTCTAAATCACATAGACAAAATTCTAGTTTCTCTTATTTATAATTCACACCATATTGTCGGTATTTACCTTTCTAGTAACATATCGTGATTATCTGCTTATTTTAGCTATGCCTCAATTTTCTAGTTACATGTACATCTTATATTATTTTCTATTACTTGTCATATATTCTCTACTATTGTCATGCCCCAGTACCGGAATATAAAGACGGACATGGACAGCTAGCCCGTACAAGGTGCTATATGGTGATCACGGTTGTATAAGACAAGGGGGTGCATGCTACAATTAAGTCTCCTAGGGTCAAGAACTTCTGTCTTAATCATTCAAACAAGAAACAGTAAGCATAGAACATATATGATAAATTAATAAGGCGTCCAAAAAGCTTTCCCAAGATGTTCTGGAGATCAGCTGTGCCAAAATAAGAAGCTGGAAGAGTAACAAAAGTACATGACAGTCATCAGCTGCAATCTGATTTAATACAATCATGTAAGAAGACTAATGTCCAGACGAGCCGGCTAACAGGTGGTGGCTAAACACCCAAAAGAAGTAAACACACAATAATGAGCAGGGAAGAAAAAAACCCACTCGATATCCCCTGCGACTATGTTCCTGGTATGCACCATGAGTTGGGGAAAGGTACGCTGGATCCTCCGGTGCTGGCTCAAAACTTGGCCATGCAAAACTAGTGGGGTTAGACCCCAAATAGCAAGTACCACAAAGGAAGCACGAAATAGAGAAACAAAAATCCAAGAAAATAATTACATAATAAAATATAGGTTCAATGTCGTAACTTAGGTCCATGGCATATCCTAGCGCAAAAGTCCAACCCTACAACTAAACAAGGACAATGGTTGAACCATCACACTATTATAGTTTATTTTTCTAGGCTACTAACCGAATAATACAATCATAACCAAGTCCATTTCCTCTATATCGACCAATCACTTGTACGGCTTGCTAATTGTGAAGTCTGAGGTTATCTCAGTAATAATGCATAATAGGTATCCTCAGATCACGTCAGTGCCAAACATGATCTAACCGAACAAAATAGATAAATAAAACAGGTATTCACGAGATGTACCCGTTTTTTGTAGGGCCACTGCACTAAAAATACGGTATTGGCAGTTGTAGTGTTGCTATAATAAAATAGTGGCTCGGGATAATAATATGTCAGATACTACACTCAACTAAGGCAGGTGATATATAGTATCTATGGTGGCTAGCCCATAGCACATGTAGAATGAATCTCTGTGGGAAGGTTCGTTGGCATGATATCGGGATACTATTTCCTCCAAATGTTACTACCACTTTTAGTTAACTAATTAGCCTAATATTATGCTCGAAATCTTAAGGTATGGTCACATGATAATTTTTCTTAAAATATTGTATAAAATACGGGCAGGTTAGATACGAATCCATGGAAGTCAAATCTGGATTCACCCGAGTGTGTATGCAACATTCAGTCAATCAATATCCTAGCCACGCTTTGATAGTTGACTCGCTTATTATGTCTATGATGGGGAAAACAGTATATATTTATAATATCACATGTTCAATAATATGGAGGCATTCTCGATGCACAATCCAAATATAATTACTTAACACGTGACACGATGTGTCGTAGCTCGGCGCACAATAAATCATGGACCAATATCAGGAAATAGTACAATCAGCATGGATACAGAATTCGAATATATTTACCAATTATACATTGGGTCACAAAAGAATAATAAAATATTCAATCAAAACAAGCAAGGTCGCATGGGTCTCTAGGCTGCATGTGAAGTCCAGACCGCATATGACTCTAGGCCGCATGACAAGTCCTGGCCATATATGAAGTCAGGCCGCATGAACCACTTGGTCGTATATGGAGTCTGGGCCGCATGCTCAGGGTTAAAGTCTATTCCTTGGGACAAGTGTTAAAGTGACGGCCAATAAATAAAGTGTCAGTGATGTGACATAAAGTGATTGATGTGACAAGCTATAAGTGTGTCAGAAAGAAAAGACAAAACTATAGAAAGATGTGCCAAAGTTTTAGAGTCATGCGTCTAAAGGAAAGTGGTTGCATGCTCTGCTTGCTATATATGCTTGCTTGCCACATATGGGTCGGTGCCGCATGGAGTTCGATGACACAAGAAGGTCTCTAGGACTTAGCAAATTTCTTATTCGTTCAGTGAGTGAACACATAAGGAGTTCAAGGATAAGCTCCAGAATACTTATGTGATAGCAGTCATGCCTCCAACATGATGGACGCATATTGGTTAGTATACGGCGAAAGCTCAGGCCGCATAGCGCACTCGGTCGCATAACTCGCTGGCCGCATGAAGACTTCGTCTTCTCCAAACAACAGGTTCGGCCATGGCGAAAACTCCAAAAAACTAAAATATTATTTTGCCCATAAAATTCTTATTTTAAGTCCAAATCGAGTGAACCAAAAGCCAAAATGCTAAAAATTGAAAGCTCATGTAGCAAAAATTGGTTTTCAAAAATACATGTTTAATAGATCAAAACAAAAAAAAACTCATAAAATCCATAAAATTCTATGTTAGAAATATAGATCTACTCAAAATCACCCATCAAAATAGATAATTCCAAGTTCTAAAAGTGGTTAAAAGCACAAAACAAACATAATAGAACAATAATATGGAGGGTTTCTTTATTTCGCATGCAAGGTATACTTGACAATGGAAAGGGGAGAGAAAACATAAGAGAAAGAAAGAAATGAAGTAATAAAGAGAGAGAAGGAAAATGTTGGGTTATATATGGTAGGGTTGAGGGTTGAACCAAGGGTTCTCATGACTTAACCAACCCACAAAATGAACTATGAACCAGGTTAAACAAAAGAATGGGTCTAGTCTCCATGCACATGCAATCATGCTAAAATTAAATACGTTCCAAATACGTATATAGGGAATGGAGAGTGAAATCTCTATCCATCTTAGAAAAATTTGGTCCTCGAAATTTGAATCCAAACAATAGCTAGAGAAGTCAGGACAAGCATTATACAAATCTACTAGCAACTACACATGCAAGAAATATCATCATAACATATTGTTAATCACCTGATCACAGAATCTGAGATATGAAGGCATAAGAATGAATATACCTTCTGAATTGAATAGGTGCGGGTACCGGGATCGAATATCGTTCTTGCACTCCCACGTCGATTCCCCTAGAAAGTGGTAGCCCCAAGCAACCCGGACAAGGAAAATAGTCTGGTTCTTGAGCATCTTCTTCCTTCGATCCAATATGGATATGGGTTGCTCCTCGTAAGATAAGTCGGTAACAACAACTAATTCAGAGTGATCGAGGATATGACTCAGATCTGGAACATAACTACGTAATTGTGACATATAAAATATATCGTGCATCTTATGGAGTGAAGGTGGAAGGGCAAGACGATAAGAAATATCGCCTATCCGCTCAACAATATAGAATGGACCTACATATCGTGGACTATGTTTCTCGTGAATCCCGAATCTAATGACTCCACGGGTAGGCAAAATTTGCAAGAATACGCGGTCGCCGACACAAAACTCTAAAGGCCTACAATGTTGATATACCCAATGTCGATGCCTATCTTGTGCAATCTAAAGTCGCTCTCTAATCTGCTTGACAACCTCTACTTTCTGCGTGATCATTACAGGGCCTAACATCTTTCACTCACCAATGTCATCCCAAGCAAACGGTGATCTACACTTCCTAGCGTACAGTGCTTCGAAAGGTGCCATCTAAATACTGGCCTGATAACTATAGTTATACCAAAATTCTACCAAGTGAAGGTTATTCTCCCATGATCCACCAAGGTCTAAGGTACAGGCTCATAGGATATCCTCCAAGTTATGGATGGTTCTCTCTGATTGTCCGTCTGTCTTGGGGTGGTAAGTTATGTTGAACCTTAACTTGGTGCACAAACTCTGATGCAAATTTTTCTAAAAATGTGAAGTGAACCGGTGTCTCGATCTGACACAATACTTAATAGGACACCCTGTTATCTCACTATCTATCGCATATACATTTCCGCCAATTATTTTGTAGATTGTCCTACTCGAAAAAGAAGAAAGTGAGCTACTTTTGTGAGATGATCCACTATTACCCAAACTGCATCTCAACCAATCGATGATCTAGGTAAACCAGTCACAAAGTCCATCTTGATATATCTTCATGCCTGTGTGCGCCGTACCACCAAGAATAAGAAGTGGTGATGTGTTCCCGCTTCCACTCTGGAATAGAAAGCGGCTGCAATAATCATGTCGGTCTCTGTTGTTCTGCCTTCACTTGCTGACATATCAAACATCGTGATACGAAGCGTGATATTTCCTTTTTCATTCTATTCTACCAAAAGTGTTGCTTGATATCTTGATACATCTTTGTACCTCCCGGATGAATGAAATACTGAGAACTGTGTGCTTCAATCATAACTTTTTGCCAAATATCTCCTCTTGGGACACGTAGACGATTCACAAACCTTAGCATTCCCTCTGCATATATTGTCAACTCCTTTCAAAGACCTGACTCACATTTTTCTCATTGCTTTTGAATTTTTGGGTCCTCTGCCTGGGCCAGTTTAATTCTATCTACTAAAGTTGACTGAATCTGTAGGCTAGTCCGAACTCCTGTACTCTGTGGAAGTACTATCTCGATACTCATCTCTCGTAAGTACTCTAGAATGTGCTTCTGAGTAGTCTGAGTAGTCAACATAAATTTTCCACCTCTTCTGCTAAGTGCATCAGTTACTATATTAGCCTTGGCTGGATGGTACTGAAGTTCTACGTTATAATCCTTCAACAACTCTAGCCAACTTCTCTGCCTCATGTTCAGGTCCTTCTGCGTGAACACATACTTTAAACTCTTATGATCTGTGAATATTTCTACTCGATCGCCATACAAGTAGTGCCTATATAGGTTAAGTGCAAACACTACTACTGTTAGATCCAAATCATGAGTTGGATAATTCTTCTCGTGATCTTTGAGCTTCCGAAAAGAATATGTTATTACTCTTCCTTGTTACATCAAAACACATCCAAGTCATTTTCCAGACGCATCACAATACACTGTGAATCCTCCGGAGCCTACTGGAAGAGTAAGTTTGGTGCAGAGATTAACTTCTTCTTTAATCTTTAAAGGTTGTCTGACATTCCGCTGACCATACAAATTTAACTTCCTTGCGGGTCAACCTAGTCAAAGGTGCCAAACAATTAGCAAAATCTGACACAAATCTCTTGTAGTATCCTGCCAAGCCTAGGAAACTACGCACTTATGCTACTGTCTTAAGGACTTGTCAGTTCTCTACTGCCTCTACCTTCTTGGGATCAACTGACACTCCTGCTCCAGAAATAATGTGCCCAAGAAAGGATATGTGATCCAGCCAAAACTTACACTTACTAAGCTTCGCATATAACTGGTGCTCCCTCAAAGTTTGCAGCACTATCCTGAGATATTCTTCATGCTCCTCCTCATTACGAGAATACACCAGGATGTCATTAATGAATACTATCATAAATTGGTCTAAGTAAGGCATAAAATACGGTTCATCAAATCCATGAATACCGCTGGAGCATTAGTCAGTCCCAATGGCATAACTAAGAATTTGTAATGCTCATATCGTGACCTAAATGATATCTTCGGTATATCCTGCTCCCGGACTCGCACTTGATGATATCCTGATCGTAAATCTATCTTAAAGAAGATACTTGTTCCGCTTAATTGATCAAATAAATCATTAATCCTGGGTAATGGGTACTTGTTCTTTACGGTAACTACATTAAGCCACCTGTAATCCATACACAACCGCGTTAATCCATCCTTCTTCTTCACCAAAACTGTTGGTGCTCCCAATAGTGATCCACTGGTCCGAATAAACTTCTTCGCCTTAAATTCTTCTACGTGTCGATATAACTAGTCAAGATCTGATGGTGACATAAAGTACACCTTTTGGGATATTAGTTTTGCTCCTAGCATCAACTCTATAAAGAACTCTAGTTCTCTGACTGGAAGCTCGTCCCGAAAGATGTCCATAAACTCTTCAACTATCTTGGGCAGCGGGTCTTCTTCCTTTACTACGATTACAATTTCTCTCTTATGCTGGTCTTTTACTATTCTGCTAAGGACAAACTCTTCTAGACCAAAAATTCTGAACAACACTCTACCCTCATGATAGTCTATCGTTGCATGACTGTCTCTGAACCAGTCCATGCCTAAGATAATATTAAAGTTACCCATAGGGAACTCGATCAACTTTGAAGGTAATAAATGCCCACATACTACAACTAGACATGCTAGGAATACCCTACTAACTTCTATGATTCCATTGCCAGTGAGTATATTCAGTCTCTCTGGCAATGTCTCAATCTTCAATCCAATACGTGTCGCATATTTTGCAGATATAAAAGAGTACGAAGCTCCAAAATTAATTAATGTTATGGTAGGAAAGATTGTGACAGAAACTACATCGCCCAACGCCATAGCTTCCTCCAAAGATAAGGTGAGTACTTGTCCAGGGCCTTGTCAAGCTCCCTGCTGCTGTCGTGGTTGCGGCCCCTGCTGATTCTGTTATTGTGGTTGTCTATAAAGCTGGGCCTACGTTGGTAATGGACACTGAGCTAAAGGTTATACAACTGCTGCTGGTCCTCCTTGCTCCACTGCCCTTGGAGGTGGCATGCAGGAAACTGTTATACTGGCCCTCCTAGCCTCTGTATTAATTGACATATGATAATCTTGTGATCAGGGCTCCCACATCTCAAATATAGTTTGTTAGCTGCCCAACAAATATCCCGAGTATGACCTTCCTTGCCACAGTAGGTATAACCTGTCTGTGCTCCCCGTCGTTGTTGTTGTTGCTGCTGCTATTGCTGCTGTTACTGCCTCCGCTGCTGTTGCTTCCTCCGCTGCTGTTGCTGCCTCCGCTGCTGTTACCGAGTTGGTGCCATCACTGTCGAGGTCACTGGCCTCCTCTGTGTCATGTCATGGATGCGAATTCTATGAGATGGTGCTGACGTTCACGATACTGGTCTTCCCTCATTGCTCTGTCCATGAGGCCTCTTCTGATCCACTCTTCCTTATGCCATCCTTTAAGAAGTAAGCTCAACCCTCTAGGCTATTATCAATACCGCCTCGAAGGTCTAGTAGTCATGCACCTCTACTATGTGTAAGATCTCCAAGTAAAGTTTCTGCTGGAACCTCATTGCACTCTCTAATTTTGTCGCCACCATGGTTGGAGCAAATATTCTTAGTAGGCAAAACTCTGCTGCATAGTCGTCTACTTTCCTTCCAGGTTGCTTGCGGTTAATGAACCTTTGCTGCAATACATACTGAGCCACAATTCCAAAGTAGTTTACCCTGAACCGGGTCCTAAAATTATCCTATAAAATAGGATGCCTCAATCCTACCTCCATCGTAGCCAACCAATCTCTTACAAGATCCTGGAGTTGTAGGCGAACCAGGTCGACCTATTCCTCGGCCAAAACTTTAACAGCTGCCAGAATGGTCTCAATATCCTGGAGCTAATCATCTGTCGTGATTGCGTCCTCCATACCATCGAAATATCTGGGGTTCAGTTTGCAAAATCTAACATATGCCCCAGAATTTGTTCTCCCATCTCATTTTAGGGTCGTCCGCAACCCTTGCTTCAACATGACATTTTATTCCTGATATTGAAGTTGTTGTTGCTGATGTTGCTATTGTTGTTGTTGTTGTTGCACCACCATCGGGTGTTGTTTGGAAGCCAAAAATCTACTGATAATCTCTAGCAAGTCCGAGGTATCCAGTATTGCCGGTACTGCGGGAGGTACGGAAATACCTAGAGCCTGCTGCTCTGTCCTATTTATCGTGAGCTCAACTCAGATCCTTGGTTGTGGTTCTACAGGATCTTGTTCCACTGGCAACCCTACCTCTCTTATTGTTGCATCATCGGGGGAAGGAGAATCCCTAAAGAATAGCACAAGAAACATCAAGTACAGGACGAGAAGGAACAAGGAAGCAACCAATTTAGGAAAATTCAAGCTGAGTATCAAAGAGGACAAATTCATAATTTCTAGAAGGATTATGTTTGATTGAGACTCCTATGACCATAATACCCCACAAGTCTGAAGAATAGACCAGCAAGGGCTACCACTAAAACCTTGTCACCCTCCAATACCGGATTACGGAGACGGACATAGCCAGCTACCCCGTATAAGGTGCTATACGTCGTACGACGATCACGGCTGTATGAGACAAGGGGGGTGCATGCTACAATCAAGTCTCCTAGGGTCAAGAACTTCTATGTCTCAGTCATTCAAATAAGAAACAATAAGCATAGAGAATATATCATAAGGCAATAAGGTGTCTCAAATGCTTTCACAAGATGTTCTAGAGACCAGCTGTGCAAAAATAAGAAGCTAGAAGAGTAACAAAAGTACATGACAGTAATCAGCTGTAGTCTGATTTAATACAATCATGTAAGAAGACTAATGTCCAGACGAGCCAGCTAACCGGTGGTGGTGGCTAAACGCCCAAAAGAACTAAATGCACAATGATAAGCAGGGAAGAAGAAAACCCACTCGCTATTCCCTTCGATCATGTTCTTGGTATGCGCTATGAGTTGGGAGAAAGTATGTTGGATCCTCGGGTGTTGACTCAAAACATGGCCATGTAAAACCAATAGGGTTAGACCCCAAATAGCAAGTGCCACAAAGGAAGCGCAAAATGGAGAAATAAAAACCCAAGGAAATAATTACATAATAAAACATAGGTTCAGTGTCGTAACTTAGGTCCATGGCATATCCTAGCGCAAAGGCCCAACCCTACAACCAAACAAGGATAAGGGTTGAACCATCACACTATGATAGTCCATTTTCCTAGGCTACTAATCGAATAATACAATAATAACCAAGTCTATTTCCTCTATATTGGCTAATCAATTGTATGGCTTGCTAATTGTGGAGTCTGAGGTTATCTCATAAATAATGTATAATAGGTATCATGAGATCACGCCAGCGCCAAACATGAGCTAACCAAACCAAATAAATTAATAAAATATGTATACACGAGATGCACCAATTTCCTATAAGGCCACTGCGCTAAAAATACGGTATTAATGGTTCCAGTATTCCTATAATAAAATTGTGGCTTGCCATAATAATATGATAGATACTGCACTCCACTAAGGCAGATGATATACAGTATTTCTGGTGGCCAGCCCACAGCGCACGTAGACTGAATCTCTATGGGAAAGTTCGTTGGCATGATCTTGGGATACCGTTTCCTCCAAATGTTACTACCACTTTTAGTTACCTAATTAGCCATATGTTGTGTTCAAAATCTCAAGGCATAGTCATATGAGAATTTCTATTAAAATAATGTAGAAAGTACAAGCACGCTAGATACGAATCCATGGAAGTAAAATCTGGATTCACCCGAGCGTGTAAGCAATATTTAGTCAATCAATATCTTAGCCACGCTTTGGTAGTTGACACGCTTATTATGTCCGTGCTGGGGGAAACAGTATATATTTATAATATCACGCATTCAGGAATTTGGAGGCATTCTCTATGCACAATCCAAATATAATCACTTAACACTTGACACGATGTGTCGTACCTAGACGCACATTAAATTATGGACAAATATCAGGCAATAGTGGTATCAGCACAGATACAGTATTCGAGTCCAATTACCAATTATACTTTGGATCACAAAAGAATAATAAAATATTCAATCAATACAAGCAAGGTCACATGGGTCTCTTGGCCGCATGGGAAGTCCAGGCCGCATATAACTCTAGGCCGCATGACAAGTCCTGGCCTCATATGAAGTCAGGCCCATGAACTACTTGGCCGCATATGGAGTCTGGGCCGCATGCTCAGGGTTAAATTCTACTCCTTGTGACAAGTGTTAAAGTGACGACAAATAAATGAAGTGTTAGTGATGTCACATAAAGTGATTGATGTGACAAGCCATAAGTATTTCAGAAAAAAAGATAAAACTATAGAAAGATGTGCCAAGGTTTCAGAGTAATGCTTCCAAGAAAAAGTGGCCACATGCTCTTCTTGCCGCATATGCCTGTTTATCGCATATGGGTCGGTGTTGCATGGAGTTCGATGCAGCATGGAGATCTTTAGGACTTAGAGAATTTCTTATTCGTTCAGCGAGTGAACACACAAGGAGTTCAAGAATAAGCTCCATAACACTTGTGTGATGACAGTCATACGTCCAACAAGATGGACACATGATGGTCAATATACGACGAAAGCTCAGGCTGCATAGCCCTCTCAGGTCGTATAGTACTCTCGACCGCATAACTCACTAGCCGCATGAAGACTTCGTCTTCTCCAAATAGCAGATTTGGCAATGGTGGAATCTCCTAAAAACTAAAATCTTATTTTGTCCATAAAATCCTCATTTTAAGTCCAAATTGAGTGAACCAAAGGCCAAAACGATATAAATTGAAAGCTCTATCATGTAGAAAAAATTAATTTTCAAAAATACTTGTTTAATAGATCAAAACCAAGAAAAACTCCTAAAACTCATAAAACTCTAAGTTAGAAATATAGATCTACTAAAAACCACCCATCAAAACAGAAAACTCCGAGTTCTAAAAGTGCTTAGAAACATAAAACAAATATAATAGAACAATAATATAGAGGGTTTCTCAATTTCTCATGCAAGATGTACTTGCCTATGGAAACGAAAGAGAACACAAGAGAGAGAAAGAAATAAAGTAATGAAGAGAGAGAGAAGGAAAATGTTGGGTTATATATGGTAGGGTTGAGGGTAGAACCAAGGGTTCTCATGACTTGAACCAACACACAAAATGAACCATGAACCAGGTTAAACAAAAGAATGGGTCTAGTCTTCATACACATGCAATCATGCTAAAATAAAATATGTCCTAAATATGTATATCGAAAATAGGGAGTGACAACCATGTATTTGGAACTGCTTTCAGAGGTTTGTACTTCGCTCAAATCTTGACTGGATAACACTTTTTCAGAGATTATAGTGCACCACATTTCAGGATTTTAGAGTGATGCTATAGACATGACTGCTCTTATATTATGGACCTTGAGGTGACAATTGTAGAGATCTAGGCTAGTATTTTTTATTTTATATCATGTCCACTGTTATTCCTTTAGAATGCTATTTGGTTTATCCTTCTTATTCATTCTTCCTTTAGATTATTGTGATTGAGTACATGATAGATCAAGTTGTATTAGTATGATTGATATCTAGATATTAATGACCTAGACAGTATTATATCGCCGATATTGCGGCGTAGGCTGGACGTATACTCGTGCCCCTATACCGGGTGCCGGTTGTGACACATTTTTATGGTGGCCCATGCAGGTCAGGCTTCACAATTAGTATGATATCGTGGTAGTGCAACCACTTAGTTATACTATTACGATCCTGCGATAGGATATAAGAAATAGGATATTAGGATGAGAGATACTCAATCACAAATTAGGACTTCTTAAGAGATACCTGGGATGATCCTTGAGAATCTCATTATACTCTCTATTTCAAAATTTGTTTCCATTTGTTCCCATATACTCTTACTTGTTCGTAGTTGAATTTGATTCTTAGTTTTTATTGTTGACTATAATTTTGTATTGAAATGAATTTTATGGACTAAATCAAGATATATTCTGATGACATATTGATGAGACAGTGAGAAAGATAAACGTCTGCTTTAGCTATGGTGTCTAGAGTTTATCGCAGCCATACTAGCTGGTGTGGCATAAATATAGAGCCTGATTTTGGATATACTTATCTTAGTTATGGAATTTAGAGTTTCTCACAGCCATACCAGTTGGCGTGGTGAGAATTCTAGATAACATGATTATAAAGGTGTATGCCTTAGTTATGGACTATATAGTTTATCGAAGTTATGCTTACTGGCATGGCGAGGATTCTGGGTAACATGATTATGGATAGACGTATATGATTATTAGATTGTATCTTAATTGGTTTTTAACATATCGTCTCTATCATTCAACTTTGTTATCCCTGAGTTTTGTTCCATCACCCTACTAGCCAGGATAAAGATATCTTTAATTTCTCTAGTTAGTTCCTTATAGAGCTTTATTTTATAGTTCTTGAGATTTCTTGGATAGTGTAGTAGTTGGTAACTTGCAATTAGATTTGTGTCTTTGAGTATCAACGTTGATTGTTGGGAGTGTAGGTATGAGTGCACATGTATATGTCTAATGTGGGTATATCACCTAGTACTCGGGAAGTGTTAAAGTGTTAATAAGGATGTGTGAGGGAAGCGTGAGTGGTGAAGTGAAGTACCAGTTTCATAAGTATTATGAAATAGGATTTTAGTATCAGAGGTGCCAATAATGTGTCAGTAGGATATGTTAGTGTTAAGCTGGTAGCAGAGAATATTAAACGCATGAGTCAAGGACAATTATAGAGTTAGTAAGTGTGATGGGGTAATCTAGTGAGTAACCTAGTATTAAGAATGGCAGTAGTATATGTGATGAGTTATTGTGAGTGTCAAGAAGTTAATGTCCTAGAACATTAAGCACATAAGTTATGTATAGTTAGGAAGTTAGTGTTTCAGCACCAAGGGTGCTGAGAGAGCATCAGTATCCAAGGTATATCAGGGTTAAGCTGAGTATTATGTTAGTATCAGTAAATATCTTATGTATGATAGTATCAGATGGTGTATCAGTTAATATAGAAGAAGGGGTGTTTGGAAGTAAGAGTACAAGTGTTCCAGGCTGTGAGTAAGAGGGGTAACCTCTATAGAAGTAAGTTTCAGAAGGCATATTATCTTGCTAATGTTTGGAGTGTATAAGTAGTATATATCAGTGAACAGTATGATGAGTATAAGGGTACCAGTGAAATATCCTAGTGTCATAGTGGTTAGAAAGTATTTATGTATGTTATATTAATACTAGATACACGTGAGTATCCTAGGGTGAATGTTGAGTATTAGAGTATGAGTTTGCACCATATACCAAGATATGAGGAGTACCTTAGTGGTAAGATCCAGAGTACTTCAAGTATTATGGGTACAAGCATTTTAATGACTAGTGTACTAGGTATAGATAAGAAACATGAGTAACCTGGTATGAGATTATCAACTAAGTGCCATATATAGGAGTTAATATTGTTATTCCTGAGACTTAACCAGAGAAGGAAGAACTCGTGGTCGAGATCAGATGTTCACACAAAAGTTTCCACTCTGAATATTCTTGATTTCCATGAAGAATTATATAATGATCCTGATTACAACTTGCTCTCAATATTACAAAGGAATCAGAAAAAACAAACTTCACGTTCTTTCTTGCACTCGCAATTGCAGACGGACAGAACGGAATTACAACTAGCAGAAGAGAAAAGAAAGGAGAAGAAAAACTTGTTGGGGTGATGAAGATCACCGTTTCTCAAAGCAAGATTTGCCCCCACACGATCTGCTTCTAGGAACCAGCAAGTTTACGTAGAACTTCTGGAACTCTCGCTACCACCGCTTTTTCGGACTCGCACGAACTTCCTGGACTCCAATGGCGGTGACAGCCGCAACTCTTTCCATCTCCTGATTTTTGAAGAAATTCTCAAAGAGGCACGAAGAGAGTATTTATAGAGAGAGGGTGGAAACCCTAGCCACCCATTAATTACGGAAAGATAGAAATAAATTAATTGCGAATTCCAAAAAGATAGGCATGATTTAATTTCAAATCCTACAAAAAATGGATCTGAATAACCATCTATATATTTCATAACCGTTCAAATATATCTGAAAGCAGCGGCCACGCAAGCAACCTCACATGCGGCCGCTCAAGCAGCAACAGTCCATGCGGCAACGCATGCGGCCAGCTCATACGGCCACGCATGTGGCCAGCCTATGCAGCTCGCGCATGTCTGAGTGCATGAGCACATCAAATGCACACATGTGTCATGCGACGATGCTGACGTGCTAAGTGCAAAGTGCGCCAATAAAGTGCCACTTTGTTTCCTTGCGCTCGAGCCCGAGTCCGAGTCCGATTTGCTAAGACCCTTTGGGGCTTAGCTCCTATGAAAATAATTCCAAGAGCATGACAAAAAGCATAAGTACTTTCATTAGGAGTTAATTTTTTTTCTCCTAGAAAAATACCCCCACATGGCACCCATGTGCCCCACCATACCCCATATACACACCTCAACTCATACAAAGTATTATATTGAGATACCCACTTGGTGGGGTAGCCAATATAGGACTATCGTTACTAGTCCAAAGGACACAAGACCAATAATCCCCATATATCTAAATATATATGGGTTGAGTGTTCCCCACAGTGACTGTCCATCATGCATTATGATAGATGTCGCTTCAATTTGAATCTTTTTGCATGGGTCGAATAGCAGTATGATACAAGAATGGACTAAGCCTTAAATTCTATACCATAGCTGTAATTATTTTGCACTCACACAATAACATCAGTTGTACTTTCGATTGCACATTATAGGCCCTGTGTACGCCTGGTTTCAGTGTATGTATTTTAGTTGTCTACAAGTTTTCTCTCAAGCGATGGCATGTACCTCTTTCAATACACTATATGTGAGTTCTTTTAAAGAGTCCTTGACATGAATACTTGCACTTCCTTATGGTACTACGCCGCTATGACATGGCCTAAAGTCGAGATTCACTCCCTCATGTGATGTCATTCACTGTAGCATGGGGTCTCAGCCTCTTTGTAGTGCCAAACTATACAGCATGAAGCCTTGCGCTTTATTGTAGTGTTACGTCGCTGTGATATGGCATTTTGTCGAGGACTTATATCTTTTACCTCTGTGGTATTACACCACTGTAACATGAGGTCATCAACCTCTTTATAGTGCTGCCTACCACTCTTAATTTTACAACATTAGGCTACCTGTCTATATGCAGTGCTACACCACTATGACATGACTTAATGTCGAGGATTTACATCTTTTACCTATATGGTGTCAAACCACTATAGCATGGGATACAAGTCCCTTGTAGTGCTAAAACTACGTACTTCCTGTAATGCACACCGGACATTCATTCTATCCGAGAACTCATTAAGGCGTCAAAGTCATCCTCCCACAGGAAATGTTTTGTTCAAGAACAAATAGTAGACCACAGTGGTTACAAATACGTATCCCACAATGTCCCTGAGGACTACCTACTGTAACTGATATTCTCCCAGTCAATGGTCATTCTTTGAACCAAAATCTAGATACCTAGTAGATTTCTCTTTGAACTAATAGCATAAATATTTTTGGTAGAATTACAAAGACTCAATATCATAATGTCTTCAAGCCCATTTTTCTTTCTATGTCCTCGACCAGCTGACGCTTGAGACCATTGGTAAACGGATCTGCCAGATTTTTTGCTCCGAACATCAATTACGACGATGACTCCAGTCTTTATCAGATCATTCACTGTCCTGTGCCTCAACCGCATAGTCCTCTTCTTACCATTGAAGAGGTTATTTGATGCCACTATTGTAGTCGCCTGATTGTCGCAGTATATTAGTATCACCAAAATTTGTGCACCAACCAATGGTAGATCGTACATGAGCTCCCAAAGCCATTCTGCTTCATCTACTGCAGCTGTCAGTACATAAAACTCAGATTTCATCGAGGAATGAGAGAGCATAGTCTGCTTCTTAGACTTCCATGATATGGCAGCTCCATCCATGAAAAAGATGTATCCTCCTGTGGCCTTTCGCTTTCTACTTCTAAATACTAGCTTCCATCATTGAAGCCTTACACTAATGTTGGATACCCACTGTAGTGTAGCGCATACTTCTGAGTCCTCCTGAGATATCTTATCACTCTTTTCACAGCCTTCCAGGATTCCACACCTGGGTTACTCGTGAATCAACTCAGTATCCCCACAGCGAAAGCAATGTCAGGCCTTGTGGTAGTTGTTGCATACATCAAACTCCCGATGACACTTGAATACTCCAGCTGCCTGACGCTTTCTCTAGGATTTGGCTTCAGCTTCTTGTCACAAATATACGGAGTATCGATCACTGAAAGATCCTAATATCTATAGCGTATAAGAAACTTCTCAATATAATAGGACTGTGATAGTGCCACTACAGTGTCCGTCCGGATAATCTTTATCCCGAGGATAACATCAACTTTTCCTAAGTCCTTCATACTAAACTTAAATGAGAGCAACTTCTTTGTCTCAGTGACATAAGCTAGATCTGTACCTAGGATCAGCATGTCATCCATGTACAGACAAACGATGACTCCTCTTCCGTCAGCAAACTTGTGTAAATATACTTGTTTATCTCATTGACCCTATAGTCGTTCAACCTTATGACTTTGTCAAACTTCTCATGTCACAACTTGGGAGCTTACTTCAGACCGTATAGTAATTTTACAAACTTGCAGACTTTGTCTTCAATCCCTTTGATGACAAATCCTTCTGGCTGTTGCGTGTAAATCTCTTCGGTCAATTCTCCATTCAGAAATATTGTTTTAACATCCATCTGATGAATAACTAGCTTATGAATTAGACTTAAAGCAATCAATATCCTGATGGTCGTCATCCGCGCTAATGGAGCATATGTGTCGAAGTAGCCGATCCCCAGCTTCTGAGAAAACCCTTTGGCCATCGACATTGCCTTAAACTTGTCAATAGTTCCATCAGCTTTCATCTTCTTCTTGAAGATCCATTTGCATCTGATTGGTTTAGCTCCTTCAGGCAGATCAACCAACATCCAAGTGTTATTGGAGGTTATTGAGTTGTACTCATCATTGATAGCCTTCCTCCAGAAGATAACATCTCTGGTCTTCAACGCCTTATCATAAGTAAGAGGATCTGTTTCCACGTGATAGGTGACAAAATCTTCTCCGAAGTCCTTTATTCTTCTCACTCGCTTAGACACCGGTTCAGCAAGTTCTGGTTCGAACGTTATCTCTGGGATGACAATTTTGTCTTGGACTACATCTTCTTTGGAAGCGTTAGCCTCCTGTACACCCACGTTATTCTCTGGAATATCCATCATAACAACGTTCTTGTGACTTACAAATTTATCTTCAAAGAATTATGTGTCACGAGATTCAATGATATAATTTGATTCTATATCAAGAAACCTTCGAGCATCACTCTTCTAAGCATAACCCAGGAAGATGGTCTTCGTAGTTCTCGTACCCAACTTCTGTATCTTCAAGTCCGGGAGCTTCACATATGCTAGACCCCCACACTCAAATGGCATTTAAATTGGGTCCGACTTTGAACCATAGTTCATGAGGAGTGACATCAAAACTTGCGTACGACACTTTATTCAGAATGAACATAGACGTCAATGCAGCTTCTCCCCAGAAGCAGTTTGGAAGACCCTGAGTTCATCATCTCTGTTAACGTCTTATTTTTTCTCTCAGCTACTCCATTTGATTGAGGAGAATACAGAGCAGTCGTCTCATTGACAATTACATATTCTTTAAAGAACGATGAGAATTCATTAGACCTATACTCTCCGCCCCGATCATTTCTAAGTCTCTTGAGTTGTTGTCTTGTCTGGCATTCAGCTTCAACCCTAAACTCCTTGAAGTTCTCGAATGCTTCATCCTATGACTTGAGCAGATAAATGAACGCATGCTTCGAGTAGTCGTCGATGAATGTAATAAAATTCTTTATCTTGGCCTTTGTAGAGAACTGCTTGAAGTCACAGATATTTGAGTGTACCAACTCCAGAATATCTATGCTTCGGTTAACCCGCTTAAACGGCTTTCTGGTGATCTTTGTCTGCGCACAGACCTCACACTTCTCCACCTTCTTACCCCCATTTGGTGATAAGCCCTAGACTAGACATTTTTTTTATTCTTTTACAATGAACATGTCCTAGTCTATTATGCCATAACTCAAGAGAATAACCAGAAGAAGCGACTATATTTATCATTGTAGTAGGGATTATAACTTATTTAAACATTCCTTCAGTACAAAATACTTTTTAAAGAATGTTCCTTTGTACAACATCACCATCTGTCTAGCATTGATGTCCATCCTCAAGTCTACGCTGCAGAGCAGACTTTCTAATACCAGGTTCTTGGCTATCATCAATACGTGCTTCACATCCTGAAGCATCAGCAACTTCCCCGAAGTCAGGTTCAGCACCACTGTTCCAGTCCTAAATACTTCAGCTTGTGCCTGGTTCGCCACCATAACCTTCTCAGATGTAGACTTGTAGGTGGTGAACAACTTCTTCTTTGAGCAAACATGGCAGGATGTGCATGTGTCCACCCACCAGTCGGTGTCGACACTAGTCACGATAACTGGCGTAATCATAGCAACCTTATTAGGCTCACCTTGCTCTATCTGTATGGGCTTGGATCTGCAGTCACTCCGGTAGTGGCCCTTCTTGCCACAATTAAAATAAGTCACTTCTGACTTAAGCTTTGGCTTGGCTTGAATGAAGTCGACTTCACCTTAAGATGGGTGAAGTCCTTTTTCTTGTTGTGAGAAGCCTTCTGCTTCCCCGTGAAATCACCAGCATATACCAAGTTGTCATTTGCCAACTGCTTGGACAAGGAGTCAAACTTCAGTTTTCCCTGGCTTCATCTTCTATGTGAATCCATGAAGAAGATCTTCGAGATGGATCTCTATTTTCTTACGGTACATTCTTAAAGTTGATCCAGCCTAGAGGAAGCTTAGTGACTATAGCCCCTACCATGAACTTGTCTTCCTACTTCATGTCTTCTTCCTCCAGTTTCTGCATCTTCAGAAGTTCCTTGACTGGTGGTAGCATTACCTTCTTGTCTTCAAATTGCATAGTGAAGAATTTCTCGACGAGATAGATTTTTGACATTTTTTTGTCAGTTTTGTAATGCTTCTCAAAAGATTCCCAAACATCTCTTGCCTTATCTTTCTTGTTATAGGACACTGCCCTCGAGTCACCATAGCATTAAGAATCAACAGCCTACAAAGGTCGTTGTCCTCCTTCCACTTGGAGTGTGTGTCCTGCGCCACACCAACTTCGATCTCTCCTCCATCTTCAGGGATGGTAGGTTCAGGATCAACCAACACATAAGCAACTTTGACAAGACGAAGATTCAGGGAGAGCTTTCTCTTCCAACCGTTGTAATGTTCGTTATCAAACTTTTCAAGCTTGTGAAAGCTGGTATCGAGAAGGTTTGATCGGTTCTACATCTAACTCGGATCTTGCTTTGAGATTGTTATTCTCGAGGCTCAACCAAAGATGGAAGAACGCTTAGTCGATCACACAGAAGTTTCCACTCTGACTATTCTCGATTTTTACGAAAAACTACATATTAATCCTGATTACAACTTGTTCTCAAGATTACAAAGGAATCAGAAAAAATAAAATTTATGTTCTTTCTTGCACTCGCAGTTGCAAACGGACAGAACGTAATTACAACTAGCAGAAGAGAAAAAACAATTTGCTTGCTGGGGTGATGAAGATCACCAATGCTCAAAGCAAGATTTGCTCCCACACGATCTACTTCCAGGAACCAGCAAGTTTACGTAAAACTTCTGGAATGCTCGTTGTCACTTCTTTTTCGGACTCACACGAACTTCATGGAACCTAATGGCGGCGGTAGCAGCAACTCTCTTCGTCTCCCAATTTTTGAAGTAAGTTCTCAAAGAGGCACGAAGAGAGTATTTATAGATAGATGGTGGAAACCCTAGCCGCCCATTAATTACGGAAAGATAGGAACAAATTAATTATGAATTCCTAAAAGATAGACAAGAATTAATTTTAAATCCCACAAAAATAGATCTGAATAACTGTCCATATCTTTTCATAACCGTTCAAATATATCTGAAAGCAGCGGCCACGCAAGCAACCTCACATGCGGCCGCTCACGCAGCTGTAGTCCATGCGGCCGGCTCATGCGGCCGGCCCATGCGACTACTTATGTGGCCAGCCCATGTGGCCGCGCATACGGCCAGCCCAAGCGTCTCGCGCATGTCCGAGCGCATGAGCGCATCAAATGCGCATAAGTGCCATACAACGATGCTGATGTGCTAAGTGCAAAGTGCGCCAACAAAGCGCTACTTTGTGCCCTTGAGCCAGAGTCCGAGTCCGATTCTCTAAGCCTCTTTGGGGCTTAACTCCTATGAAAATAATTCCAAGAGCATGACAAAAAGCATAAATTTTTTCTTGAGGAGTTAATCCTTTTTTCTCCTAGGAAAATACCCCAACATGGCACCCATATGCCCCACCACACCCCATGTGCATACCTCAACTCGTACAAATTATTATATTGAGATACCCACTTGTTGGTGTAGCCAATGTGGGACTATCTTTACTAGTCCAAAGGAAACAACACCACAAGTGTTTGGTACAGATAGTGTCAAGATAATTTTGGATATGTATCGTATAGATAGTATCCTAGAGTAATGTGTATGTATCAATAGGAATACATGAGTATGGGGCATTTGAGTGTCGTAGGTATATGACTAGTATCAGTACCGAGTATAGTATCGATGTTAAGTATCATAGATAGTGTGGACTAGCTATCGCTAGATGATATTGGAGAGAAGTTATAGTGGGGTAGCATGTTTTCATATGATATGATTATCTATAGTAAGAGACTATACTGGTATCTAGAAACTTTTGGGTGCCCTTTTCTTCGTCAACTTTTCTTATCTTAGGTGAAGTATCTTTTGATCTAGAGCTTGGCCTTTTAGTATTTGTAGTGAATGTCAAGAACCCAATTTTTGTAATACAATCCTGATTGTTCATTTTTACCATCTTCTGGTAAATAGGTTAGACCCTAAAAGGTTAAATCTGTTATAGTAAATCCTATTAGGATAGAAGACTGTAGGCGTGTTAGAGACTAAGCTAGAATAAGAATCGACATACTAGTGAATGTGTTCATGTATCTCACAAGGACGTAGGAAATCTGAGTGTTGGTAGAGTACCATTCTATTACCAAAATATAGTATCCTAGAAGTGTTAGTATAATATCATGGGTAGTGTGTGCCAGTGAGTTAATTGTGTCCATGGCCTTGAACCATAGTATACCATTAATATTAGAAGTAGTAACCCTTGATATTAAATATTCTAACTAGATTAATGCTTAGTGGATGCTTGGTGTGAGATAAATAAGAGGTCCAGCTAGGCCACATGTGGCACATCAAATTGCTCTACACTCGCAAAAGGAGACACCCCAGCGGGGCAAGGCTTTTGCGATAATGGTCGAGGGACCGATGCTACAGTTGTTGGGTTAGCAGGTTTTGATCTTCTCTTTCCATATATTGACCTTTGTGATTCTATAATATCTTATAGTTGCATTAGTAATTTTGTAATATAGTATAGTTAGCAAGTAACCCTGAAAGAGACTACAATATCAGGACTAATAGAATTATGGCCATACTAGTTTGATAATCCGTGACTGATTTCTTTAAATACAATTGTATGTGGTATAATTTTAGATAGGACCCTCATAGACCATGAATTGTTGGGTGTTACCATAGTGAGGATTATGATGAATATGTTATGACTAGCCAGAAGAGAAGGGATGAGATGTCTTAAATTTCGAGGATGAAATTTCCTAAGGGGAGTAGGATTGTAACTCCCTAATTTCGGGAGAGGGATATTTTTGTCATTAAATAATATTGGATAATTAAATTAATAATAATATTTATCATTATTGTTATTAGTATTATTTATTATTTATTATATTTTAGAGGACCTTTGTATTAGCTAGTTAGTTGGACTAGTGCAAGGACCTAGTTAGCACCCAACATATAGGCCTATGACCCAATTGATTAGTCATGACATGGTTAGTAGACTAGACTATTATTAGACTTGTATTAGTGGACCTAATTGGACTTGATATGAACCATGGACCCAACAATTAGACTAGTTCTAATTAGGCCCAACTTTGAGTCATCCTTGATTAATTAGAGACTAAATTATTCTCTTCATTAGGAATATAAGCTTCCCACTAATTAATTTCTCTTCATGACAACCCAACAAGGGTAATTTAGACTTTGTAAATTGCTTGGAGGAGAGGTAGAATGCCAGGCCCTATAAGAAGGGGGAGAGTTTCTCTCTTCTCTTCATTTGTGCTCATTCTTCCCTAATTTGATGTTCTTTCCCAAATCAACCCATCTTCCACCAATTTCCAACCAATTCACTTCCAATACCTCTCATTACTCACCATTAGTAGATCTAAAAGCAAGGAGGAGGAGATTGCACAAGTTAAGCCCTCTTTATGTCCATTTGGAAAAGTGTATTAGAAATCCATCTTCCAATAGGAGTAATTCAGAATTCTCACTTTAATTATGTTCTAATTATATAATTTGATCATTAGGAACCCACCGATGGACTAGAGCTACCTATAGGAAGAAGAATTGGTCTCTAGGGACCCATATTGTGAATGCTACATTGGTTTTTGTGCCTAATTTGGGGAAAATCCGAGATTGGTGTACCATGTGTTTGTCAATGATAAATTAACGCTAGATTGATTGTGTGAGTTTAGTTACGTGTCCATAGTTGGATACGAGTATGTCGTATCATAATATGTTATGATACAAGATAATTTTGGAGATTTTTCCTTCGATACTAGTGGTACATATGTCATATTTTGTCACAAGCACTAGATTTGCTATCTAATACTTTTATTAGGCTCTAATTATGATATTCGATATGTTCTTGAGCTTTGGGTAAGGTTAGGTGATGGTTTGGTAGTGTATCAATAGTGTATCACAAGAGTATCATAGAGTAGTGTGATAATTGGGTGATACACTACTTGTGTTTGATGAATTGCCATGGTGTTTGAGTGTATTCAAATATACTCTTAGATACTAATTTGATATATTAGTTTTGTTTTATTTATATGTATAACTAAGTATATGCCTTATGAATAATATTTGAATAATATATCATTAGTATATATATGTAGTTATACTTTGGGTATCTTAGTGTATGATGCGCTTGAGTTGAGAGAAAAATGGAGGAATCTACTGTCTGCAGTAGCCAGCAGTAGCAACTGCTTGACTGCACTAGACAACTCAAGTAAAGGGTCTTCAACTAGAGCATTCTGTGGGGTTTGACAGTGCACTAATGCACTGATGTTAGTGTATGGATGGCTCAAAGGTTAGAGTAAGTTGGCTAGGCTCGGGCATCTGATGCATGAGTGTTTGCATATGTGTATTGACAGTGTGTTGACTTGGTATGTGTCTGGTATTGATAGATGGAGGCTTGATCTCAAATTTTGGTTAAGTTAAGGAAGCATAGAAGTAGTTTAGGAACTTTAGTTATGGGGGATTTGACCTGTGCAGTGCTCAGTTAAGCACTGTATATTGGTGGACTTCAGATCTCAGTTGGGAGGGAGAACTAGAGGCTTATAATAGTGGATACTTGGTAAGTTGTGCACTACAAGGAGCTCCAGTATCAGTAGGTTATGGTGCACAGTTGTGTAAGAGAAGTATGGTGGGTATTAGAGTCAATCAAGTGAATGAGGGTGTTATAGTATCAAGTACAGTGAGTGTTGTGAGGTTTGTGAGCTCTTGGGTCTATGAGGGTTTACACCTTTGTGACAGTGTGAGGTATGGGGTGAATGATACTTAGGTGCATCAGTAACTTAGATAGGTGAGGTATTGGGTTGAATGTTATGTAGGTCCACGGATTGGTTAGGATATCGAGTGTTGCTAGAATTATGAATTAGATGTCCTAATGTGTATCAAGATACTAGACTAAGGTATTGAACTCTAGGTAACAAGTTATTAGTTAGGTAATTA
Organism: Iris macrosiphon; assembly: GCA_036927795.1. Classification (NCBI taxonomy): domain Eukaryota; kingdom Viridiplantae; phylum Streptophyta; class Magnoliopsida; order Asparagales; family Iridaceae; genus Iris; species Iris macrosiphon. The sequence continues at coordinate 94,307,289 of JAYESA010000006.1, read as the reverse complement.
GTATTGGTGTAGTTAAGAGGTTGGTGTTATTAGATATTGAGTAGAGAATAGATATCAAGATATATTTTGATACTACGATATATTGTATATACTATTGTATAACTTATGTTGATACTATATTAACTAGTACATATATATAGGCTATATATTGATATTGGTATATATGGTATCATAATACCTAGTATTAGCTAATATCCTTAAGATACTAACCTAGAAACCTAGATATAGGCTAATACAATCCAGAAATGGCTAGTTTGATTAGTTTGACCTAGAGTTGATCTAGTTTAACAAATTTGACTTAGAGATGGCCTAAAGACTTAGAAATTAACTAGTTTAACTTATTTATCATTGTAAAATATTGTATTGATATTATATTCTATATTTAGGTCTTTAAGGCACTGATACTGATACGATTTGATACTTTACCCCAAATTCTATTAGAGTACATCTCTCTGTTAGTTTTTATTTTATTATAGTGTATATATCATATATTTTAGAACTGTTATACTTGATTCTGACACACTGTTACACGAACTGGTACTATATGGATCCTGTCAGGAGATATTATCCCTTTATCTTGTACATCGGGTACTCCTTACGCATGTACTTTATCGTATGCATTGGGTATTTTTTGTGCTGGTATTCATTCGTGTACTCCGTGTACTTATATTATATTCGTGGGCCACATATGCTCCTGCCATATTCGTGTACTTATATTATATTTATGTACGTAACGTGTCGTGATCGGATCCATGAATATTGGTTAAGGTGGGGGAGTAGAAGTTGGTTATGTGATCAAGCCCGAGTATATTCGTGTACATGTCGATTATACACCTCAGGTATAATCGAGTTACCCGAGTATACTCGTGTACAACCCAAGCCGATCACATAACGAACTTGTGCTCTAAATCACACAGACATTATTCTAGTTTCTCTTATTTACAGTTCACACCATATTGCTTGTATTTATCTTTCCATTTACTTATCATGATTATCTGCTTATTTCAGTTATGCCTCCATTTCCTAGTTACCTGTACATTATGTATTCTTTTCTATTACTTGTCATATATTTTCTACCATGTATTTGGATCTACTTTCAAAGTTTTGTACTTTGCTCCAATCCTGACTGGATAACATTTTCAGTGATTGTAGTGCACCACATTCCGGAATTTTAGAGTGATGTTATAGACATAACTGCTCTTACACTGTGGACTTTGAGGTGACAATTGTAGAGATCTAGGCTAGTGTTTCTTATTTCATATCATGTCTAGTATTGTTCTTTTAGAATATTATTTGGTTTATCCTTCTTATTTATTTTTTCTTTAGATTATTGTGATTGAGTACATGATAGATCAAGCTGTATTAATATGATTGATAGCTAGATATTGATGACCTAGATATCGTTCTACCATCGATGTACGGCGTAGACTGAACGTACCCACGTACTCGTGTCCCTATACCGGGTGCGGATTGTGACATCTAGCACTTCTCCAAGGTTTATAATTTGATTTGGAAGAGAAATGAGTGGAGAAGAAGAAGATTAGGGTCTAGAAGTAGAGATAAAAGGAAACTAGGGTTTTGGTTTCTGTAAAATATTATGTATATATATGGAGAAGGGGTTTTAGGTTGGCGGCCAGAAAGAGTGAGAGGTGGTCTGGTTTCTGAGGGAATAGGGTCAGCCACATTGTGGGAGGTTTGATAGGGTTTGTTATTGAGGAGTTGGTAAGAATTTTATTTATGATATTTTGCTTATGCAATTACTAACTTGTCCTCAACTAATAAATATGAATTTGAACCCTAAATAGAATAAAATCTCCTACTCCATAACATAAAAAAATTATTTTAAATAAATCTACATAATATACTCTATTTAATATAATTACCTTAAGTAGAATCTACATAAATAATTACCTTAAGTAATATCCAATTAATATAATCACCATAAGTCAAATCTAATTTGCAAAGTAAACTAATAATTAAATTTAGCATAAAATAAATTAATAGCCTCAATAAATATCTACAAATTTAAATATTTTTGGATACGGAGGTTAGAGAATGCGTGGTTTTGTGCATGCATTTTGTTGAGCAGGTTTGTGCTCGCGTGCATTAAGTGCGCACATTTTTAATGATTGTGGTATTAATCGGTTATGGAAAGATTGGGTCATCAATTCGAATCCCATTTTTGTGGGATTTGAATTTAATTTGTTACTATCTTTCCGTAACTGATTGGTGGCCCGGATTAGGGTTAGGGTTTTTCCACCCAACTCTATAAATACTCTCTTCGTGCCTCCTTTGAGAACTTACTTCAAAATTGAGAGACGAAGAGAGTTGATTATTGCTGTCGCCATTGGAGTCCAGAGGAGTTCGTGTGAGTTCCAGAAGAGGTGACGACGAACGTTCCAGTAATTCAATTCAAAACTTGCTGGTTACTGGGAGCAGATCGTGCAGGACGAATCTTACTTTGAGCAACGGTGGTCTTCATCACCCCAACAAGCAGAGATCTTATGTCTTCTTCTTCTCATTCCTCTTTCCTCATTGTGATTCGTTCTGTCTCAATTGCAACTGCGTTTGTAAGGAAGAACGAAGTTTGATTTCTGATTATTGTAATCTAATTTGCAAGTTGTAATCAGAAGTTTGTATATTATTCTTCGACGGAACCGAGGATATCATAGGACAAACTTGTTTGCGCGAACTTCTGAGTTTTGACTACAACTTCAGGATCAAACAGAGAATATGCTGTAAAGTTTGCGTGAACCTATGTTTCTGACTTCTGTTCTACCATCTTTTAATTAAGTCTCGGGACTAACAAAATATGAGTACGAATATATAATATCGTATTCAAGAAACAGGATTTACCAATCTGAGCAAGAATATAATCACTTGTAAAGTAGTTGGATGTACATGTACCGAATTTTAACTATTTCATGAAGGAGTCGACATGCAAATGAATTTATGGGTAGAAGTAGAAAAACGTTCTAAAGTACTTCAGAAAATCCCAACTAATGTATATCTCTTAATTTATTAAAGGATGCAGGTAGCTTTAACAACAATAAAAAAAAGTACGTACATATATAGGATAAAAAATGATTATGATATCAATTATTGTGGCTAGAGCCTGGCAGGAACCTGGGAGACTTGAGAGCATGCTCTCACCCACTCATTCCCTTGCTAGCAGTTAAGTTTTGTCAAGGGATGTCATGTAGTGGCCAACTGGAGTATGACTATCCTGTGGCCACATCTCCCATGCTTGATATGCGGCTAGAAGGACATGGTGAGTACAAAATCTTGGTAACCTAATATATGAAATCTTTGACTAAGTATGAAACAAAGATATGGAAAGCTATACCATTATCTTTACGTGGAGCCCAAGTTTCACAAACTAATAGGACTTGCCAACAAATAAGAACTTTTTCTATAAAGTGCAGCCAATCCCGAAAGTTGCCATATAGTTTCCAATTTCACATTCTTGACAAGCATCCTTATCAAGAGCGGACCTATAGGATGAGTGGGGGCAGTCATCTCCCACTAAATTTTTATTTCAGAATTAAATATTTATGTTTTTTTTAAATTTGTTTTATCAATTATATATATTTTTTTTTAAATTAATTTTTAATTTCTAGATACAAATTTACGTCAGGTTTTAATTTTTATTTTCATAACTTTTATTTTGTGCCTCCTAATTTTTTGTTAAACTTGAAATGAGACTGGATAAATATAAAAAAAAAAGCTAAAATTATTATGCATCAAATCTTAATTTAATGATATTAAGCAAGCTTATGCAATCACATGACAAAATATCTAATTCCTTAATAAATTTTGATGTAGCTAACTTTATTTTTTTTTAAATTAGACTTTTTTTACATTTGAGATTGATCTGCTCTTTTAAATACTAAAACATATTCATCCACAAATTATTTCCTTACAAACAATAAGTTGGATTCTTATTTGAAATAAAAAATATTCCAATTTCAAATGAAAATTTAACTTTTGGAATGTTTTCTCAAGGTTGAAATACCAAATGCTGAAAACCAAAATATTTTTTCTTCTTGTTTCAACTTATGGTGTGTTTGAGTGCAAGTTGGAAAATATGTAGAAATTAATTTCAAGGTATTGTTTTAATAAAAAAAATTCATAAAAAATTTAAAATTATCTTATGAAAAACTTAATTTGGATATTTGATTGTCATTATTTTTCATAGAATTTCTTATGGTTTGGACGAGTATTATTTTTCATTGTGGATGAAAATATAAAAAATGATAATTATTTGAAAAATAATTTCATAAAAAATATAAACTATTAAATATTATAATTGATGAAAAAATTAAGATGAAAATATTTTTAATGGAAAAAAAAAATGTTCCATCAAACACAGCCTAAGATAAAAACCATAAATTCGAACGGAACTCGCATATGATGATTAGTACTGAATGAAACTTCGATCCCTTGTCATTTAGGATTTCAGATGGGAACCCAACCTGGCTAATAAGCTCTATATGTAGCTGCAGTTTATGAGCACGGAGAGCGCTCAATTTACAACTAGAGAAAGATATTGTTTATCGTTGCTCTTGTATAAATTTACATCATCAATAACTATTGTATACATCATATGTATGTAATTTAGAAGTACATATGAAGGAGAGAGTGGTTCCAATAATTTGTGTTACCAACCAGCCAGTTTGACTGTAAGTGTCATGGAACGAGTACATCATTAGTATGCAACATGTCAACTTTTCAAGTCTAGACTTAATATGAAGATCAATAATCTCAGGTCCAAATTTTAAACGATACCAAAATATTTTTTTACAGTATATATAAGTCATATATAATTTGGATCCTCTAAAAATCAAGTCCGGATCAACTGGATAAGTGGACTTGACCAAGATTCTGAATGATAAAGATTGAGTCGGATCAAAATTAAATTGTATGTTTAAAGTAAAATCATATTGTATGCTCGTAGCAACGGATGTTCTAACAGAGAACTTTTTTAGGTTTTCTTTTTTTGGTGAGTGAGATCGGCCGTTGGAATCAACTTCTTCTTCTCATTTGAGGTGAGACTTTGAAAAAAAAAAATTAATATATAAATTGTATGATTAAAGCCTTAAAGCAACGAAAAGATGTTCTAATAGAACATTTTTAAGGATTATTTTTTTATTGTTGAGAGATCTTTGTGGCCGTTGGAATCAACATCTTCTTCTTTTTTTCTTAAAAGAAGAAGGAAATCAGACAATTGTCCGTCCCTTTGAGGTGAGATTTTGATTTAAATTTTTACATATAAATTTTTGTTGAATTTTTTATTATTCGTGATTGACTTATAATTTATTGAAATTTTTTGTTATTGCATAATGTCTATAATTATCTGCGATTTAGTAGTTGAGTCGGGAATCAAGAGTGAATTTTTTTCCTAAAATATATATTGGAATAAATCCCTATCCATTAGGTAAGCTTTATACTTTATTAACTTTTTGGTATAAATTGTTATTGATTATCTTTATTTGTGATTGAATAATTTATTAAAAAATATGTTCTTACGATTTGATTGCACAGTTATTCCTATTGAGATTGAAATCAACTAAGCTATAGAGAAACAAAGAAAGAAATTTTTTTTATTTGTTGTTGATTGTTTATTTGTTATTAATTATTATTATTTGTTGGTTATTTATTTGTTGTTAATTTTTTTATTACCACCAAAACCATTGTTAGTTTTCTTTTTATTTATTTCTCTGGAACATCAATTTTATTTTAATTTTGTTTGAAACATATCAAATTTGTTGGGTTATGGAAACTTATTTAGTCCTACATTGGATAGAAATTAAGGAGGCTAGCCTCCTCCTATATATATGTACCACCTCTTTAACAAGTAAATCAATTAAGTCTTTCTACATGGTATCAAAGCCAAAATTCTGAATATCTTTCTCCACAATAAATTTTTCTCTCTTTTCTTCTTCTCCACCACCGTCCCTCTTCTCCGCCATCGACGTCCCCTCGGTAGGTGTTTTCGAACCTGCGGGAAGCAGGGTACGTCGATGCCCCCTGTGGGTGTTGTCGAACCTGCGGGAAGTAAGGTACGCTGTTGTCGACCTTGTCCTCTTCATACGCTGGCGTAGTCGGGTTGTTCGTTGGATCGTGGATAATCAGAGAGAAATTCTTGTGTGATCCTCTGATTTTGATCTCAACGTGGGTTCTGAGATTAGATAGCATACTTCCTGAAAAGTTTTTCATAGATCTCTATCTCTAGTCTTTGTTCTGGCGAGTTCTAGCTATCGTGTACCTCTCCTGCCGCATGAACTTGGAGGTGTACAGATAGATGGAGAAAGTCGTGACTGTATGTAGGCACATAACTCGCGTTTGAGTTACGCTTGATCTCGTCTCTGTGTTAATTTTGCGATAAGAGTAACTTTGGAGATGGGAACACCTGTGACTAGTCAGGAGCTGAAGGAGATACTGGAAGGGATGGCCAGGGTATTTCAGGCCAAATTAGAGAAGATCTAATATAGTAGGAAAGTCGTGCCCGCACCAGAACTGTAAGCCCCCCCATTTTGGAATAGGGGTAATTTGATACTTTTTAATTTAATTAATTTATTTTATTTTATTTAATATTTTAAAGAATTAATTTATAAAAAAAATTATACATGACACTTTGCCATGGCTTGGATATTTGGAGCAATGCACAACATTTTTCCTTCCAAAAAAAATTATATTACTAATCTTGATTGGACCTAATATATTTGGGACATAGATGTTGTATTTGTTTGATCTTTCCCATGCTGCAAAAATATTGACAAATATCTAGAACCACGGTTACCGTAAAACTGCTTCCTTTTGACTAGAACGTGACCCAAACCAAATCCAAACATATGTAGGCATATAGTGCACCCAAATACCCCCATGTATATATATATATATATATATATATATATATATATATATATATATATATATATATATATATATATATATATATATATATATTATATTTAAATTAATTTATTTCTATTTATAGATTTTTATTTATAGAAAGTGCCACAGGTGTCACCATAGTTGACCTAACTACCTAACTACCCAAGATCCTGACCAACAAAATTCTAATCCTAACAAACAACCCCCACACATTTTTTTCTATTCCACAACACATCCTACATATAAAATATATCCACAAAATTTAAATAAATCAATTAAAGATTTAAATCTCATATTTCCAAATGAGGAAACCCCTGGTTTGTTGCATATTCCTATCTTTGGATCAAACCAAATCATAAATGAATATTTTTGTGATAATCCCCTAATTTAAATTTTAGCCCCTTAACATATTAAGACTCCAAAAAATCCTATCCACATATTTTTAAATATTAAATCAAATCCTAACTACCCACCTATTTAAACTACATATATTTATCAACTCTCCAACACTTAAACCTAATTATTAGGTTCGGCCCTCATTTTTCTCTCCCTCACAAAAAAAATTCCTTCCTCACATTCTCTCCCTCTTCTACTTCTTTCCCTCTTCCTCTCTCCTTCTCCACAAGCCACAACTACACAAAAACTCCAACCGAACCCCTTTTGGCTAAATATTGGCTGCTGGTTGCAGCAGTAGTTCAGACCTCCTCCACAGTATCAAAAAACCCTAAAATCCTAGATTTACGTCATACTTGAAGTCTCCAAGAGCCTTGTCAAGTTTCGTAAGGTTTGGAGTTCGTTTGGTACTCCTTTTGGCCGTAGTCACGAAAAAGGTCCCCACCGTAATCACAGTCGCGTAAGTTTTTCAACTTTGTTTATTTTCCTATTTTTTCAGGAATAAAACCTTTTGTAAATTTATATTTATGATAGATGATGTTTATAATTTGTTTCATGCATTAGATCTATATTTTTACGTACAAAAACTACCCCAAACCAATGAACAACCTTGACACGGACATGTCGCATCAAGACTAGTTATAGTTCTTTGATAGTTGTTATATTTTACTGAAGTAAATAAATTCCAGAAATTAATGTATATTAATTTCAGAATATTTAATGTATTAATTTATTATTTAATTATATTTGAATTCCAACATAGAGGTTGTATGTCAAGGCTATGTGCCAAAGTTGGTTAGAATAACTAGTTGTCGTTCGAAATAAATAATGGCATGCAATGTCGATGTTTGATTATTTTTGATTATTTAGAAATAATTTCAGAATATTAATTATGATTAATTTGGTAATAAATGATATTAAAATACATGATTAAGAGGTTCCATGCATGTTAGATGAATAGGATAGCAATGGTGCAAGTTTTGTGACATCGATACGTTCCTACGTACATATAGGACTACGTGTAGCCAAACACATGTAAGTTTCTATAAGTACGTGTGGTATATCGATGTAAGACACCCCCACAACATATATTGAGAGTGGCATGGCACATGTATCTTGGCACGTTGTTCAATGCTATGCAAATATTGGATGGTTGGATAAGAACGTCAACTGAAAGTTAAGATTGTGCAATAATCTTTCGTGTTATCCTAGAGTAGTTAGCATATATGGTTATTGATTAAAATATATTTAACAGGGCATCTTGGATCTGCTACTCTTCCAGCAGAGGACGTCGGACAGAGAGCATCGCAGCCACAGACAACAGGCAAGTGTACCTTGCCATGATGTATCACAGTTCCTTGCCTTAATTATCTTATTTAGTTATTATAGTTATTTGATATGGTTGATGTGTGTGTTTACCCTAGGGTCGTGAGACGTTGCTTAGCGTCCGAACAAGATTTGGGTGTCGACGTCGTATGCAGAGTCGAGTAACGTCACTTAGAAAGTTAATACCACAATCCCATTTCACGTGCTTGTATCCTTGCACGTCAGATCGTAGGACACTTGACACTATTTTATGTGACATAATCATTCTTGAGGTATTCATGGTGATTCTGTATAGGATACAAGACTCATGATATGAGACTTGTATATTATATACATATATTATTATAACTCGTTGTACTAGCTAGAGGTCCTGATCTTGCGTGTTATGGACATGAGACATCGTGGACATGAGACGTGAGGTTACATTGGGGGGGAGAGACACATCATTCTACAGGCTGGTTATATATATATATATATATATATATATATATATACTATGTTACTGGAGGTGCCTTAGACTCTGACCCAGATATTTGGCATATTTACTAGCCCTACAAGATATTACTTGCTGCTATGGGCTCCCCGACACAGAGCCTGTAGTGGTTTCAGCCTGAGTACGAGTGATGTTCTCATGTACATATCACTTAGATGGTTACAGTAGTTTACCCTTGAGTATGTGGCATTATATTGTTTTACTTTGGCATATTATTTCTTGTACCTTGTTACGTCCCTCTGAGGACCTGGCCCCTTGCCAGTTTTGCAACATAGACCGTTGTAGAGCTTGTCTGGAGTTGCTGATTTGGATTTCTTTGCCATATGGGCATTGGTACCAGGTACTTATATAATTTCTACCAGAGTTATGCTATTTATTTATATTATTGATTCATCTGCTGATGTAGTCTAATTTTTATAGACTCATATTTCTTTCTCGAGTCTATTCGAGCTTGTGTGTTACTGGACGATCGACTTTAGCACATGTAGCTTATTCTTGTTGTATTCTGTTTATTGTTAATTGAGCATAGATATTTATATTTACTGAATTATCTAGATAGTGACCATTATAATACAGCTTATACGTATTCGAGTCGGACCAGAGTCTGGTCGAATGTGTAGCTGGCATGTTACGTATTCCTAGTCCTACGTATTTTGGGACTGGAGCGTTACATATTTTTTTGGTGGCCTATGCAGGTCCTGATTAAATCGTTTTGGTTACGTTACTGTACCAAGTGAGCATGCGTTAGGATAAGTTTGTTAGGATCTCAATCCACAATTGCTATTAGAACTTCCTTTGAATTCTAATTTCGTCCTTGAACCTCAAAATTATAGTCATTCATACTTTCTTTGAACTCTTATTCATTGATTCTCGTCTTTCCCTATCTCGGAGAGATGAACACTCGTGCACGATAATTTTTTCAGAAGATTCTCGTCAAGACGAAGATGACATATTTGGTAGAATATTTGTTAGAAGAGGGGTACTTGAGTAGAAAAAAACTATGGTAGATGATTTTTAGATATTAGAGTTAGAATAGATTAAAGATATGAGAATTAACATTAGCAGTAGGAACCTAAAATAAGAAGGACTCTATCAATTGTCATAGATTAAAAATGATAAGTTACTATTATATAAACCTTTTGGACGAATGTGAGTCATTTTATGTGAGGGTATAATGTTATCTTTTGATGAGATGGTTTGATCTAAGGTGGGTAGGCTTCTCGACTAGCAAATTTGGTTTAGAGATTATACAATTAATGAAGATGAGAATTATCAAATTCTGGTGCTTTAAGATTTAAACTTCTATGTGATTTAAAAAAAAATTCAATGAATATCAGACTATGATAATGTTGAATTTGTTGAGGATAATCAATTTATCAATATTAAAGAAATTTAACTAGATGTGAATTTAAAATTTAAATTTTTTTTGAAGATTGAATTCAATTTTTTAGATTTTGAGGTTAAATAAAAGATAGATTGGTTGGATTGAAGATGACTAGCAGCCCTCGAAAGATTTTTGTTAGTTACAAATAAAGAGAATTAATTATTATGTTAATTAAAATTTAAATTTTTGAAGAAGGATGAGGGGATCATGATAAGACTGAACTTGGACTTTAAATTGGAGAATTTTGGGACATGATAGTTGGTGAATTCAAATTTGATAATTTTATAAAGTTAATTATTATCGTCTTAGTAATTAAAAAAAATGGAGGAGTAAGTTTGATAGAACAAATTTTGGAATTTAAATTTTAAATGAGAATATTTTAAATTCTGTAATTGAATTCAAATCTTAAGAATAGATGGAATTAAATTAAATTTTGAGATTTTGAGGAGATAAAGATGTATTAAAAATTATAAATTTTGAGGATATGATTTGATCTTAAGAGATTGACTAGGATTAGATATGCCATATACCAATTTTTTTTGGGTAGATTTATGATTGCTAGGTTTAATGATAGAGAATAAATTGATTCAGTATGAGTATTATGGATTCGAAAGAAAAAAAATTCAATAATTGGAGGGATTGAGGAGAAGGCTATCTTAAGAATTAAATTTAAAATTTTAAAGTTTGAAGTTTGACAACTTTGAGGATAGAATTTAAAAGGTATTATGTGGTAATAGTGAAATATTAATTTTGGAAAGATCATGATATTCTAGATTAAAATTTTTTTTGGATTTGAAGGGTCTAACTCTAGAATAGTAAATCTTTGGAATTTATATTTTTGAAGATAGAATTTTGAGGATTGAATTTAAAATTTTGAGTATTGAGTTATTACTTTATAATTTTAAGGAATTTAAGAAGATTTACATTATAGTCCTTGTACTACAAGATATCGATGTAAAGTGTATTTTTTTAAATATTTTGAAGATTGGAATTAAACTCAAGTTTTGAAAATGTTGAGGACTTAGAATCTCATGGATTAATTGTTGAAGAGATAAAAAAAATTGATCGAGTAAAAAAATAATAATTTTAAAAGTGAGAATTTAATTTAAATTTGAGGAGTTTAATTCTTGAAGGGGCTAAATTTTGAGGACTTAAAATTTTATTTTAAGTATGAAAAATGAAGTTAATATTAAGGACTTTGCAAAATCACAATAAAAGATTTGACCCCATTGGAAAAAAAATTGTATTATTGAAAATCTTAAATTACGAGGACACAATTCTTTTAAGGTGGGTAGATTGTAAGCCCCCTCATTTTGGAATATGGATAATTTGGTACTTTTTAATTTATTTAATTTAATAATTTAAAGTATTAATTTATAAAATCTTTTTTTAATATATGATACTTTGCCATGGTTTGGATATTTGGAGCAATGTACAACATTTTTTCTTCCAAAAAATTTTATATTACTAATCTTGATTGCACCTAATATATTTGGGATATGGATGTTGTATTTGTTTGATCTCTCCCATGATGCAAAAATATTGACAAACATAGAGAACCACAATTACCGTAAAACTGCTTCATTTTGACTAGAACTTGACACAAACCAAACCCAAGCATATGTAGGCATATAGTGCACCCAAATACCCCCATGTATATCTATTCTACTATTTAATGCCAAAACTAAGCTTCATCGTGAAAAATTTTCGTTCCAAAAATATCCTTCAATATATTTAATAATTAAAAAGAATACCTACAATAAATTCCACTGACAACCATTTAAGAGATACAATAATGACAACCATTTACGGAAATCAAAGGGTTCATGCTACTTGCTAAGTCATTTAAATTGTTACCAAAGAATTTGAAGGGTTGAACCATTAACCTATATAATTAAAAGCAGTAGAAATAAACTAACTCATCAACATCATTCACTCCAATATACGTGCAAAGCACGTGCATATATACTAGTATATATTATATTTAAATTGATTTATTTCTATTTATAGAATTTCTATTTATAGAAAGTGCCACAGGTGTCATCATAGTTGGCCTAACTACTTAACTATCCAAGATCCTAACCAACCAAATTACAATCATAACAAACAACACCCACACATTTTTTCTATTCTACAACAGATCCCACATATAAAATATATCCATAAAATCTGAACAAATCAATAAAGATTTAAATCCCACATTTCCAAATTAGGAAATCCCTAGTTTGTTGCATATTCCTATCTTTGGATCAAACCAAATCCTAAGTGAATATTTTTGTGACAATCTCCTAATTTATATTTCAGCCCCTTACCATATTAAGACTCCACAAAATTTTACCCACATATTTTTTAAATATTAAATTAAATCATAACCACTCATATATTCAAACTACATGTATTTATCAACTCCTAAACACTTAAACCTAATTATTAGGTTCTTCCTCACAAAAAAACTTCTTTTCCTCTTCCTCTCTCATTTTCACAGGCCACAACTCCACAAAAACTCCAACCGAACTCCTTTTTGGCCAAATATTGGCTGCTGGTTGTAGCAGCAGTTCAAACCTCTCTATAGTAGAAAAAACCCTAAAAAAATATATTTACATCATACTTAAAGTATCCAAGATCCTCGTCAAGTTTCGTGAGGTTTGGAGTACGTTTGGTACTCCGTTTGCCGTAGTCGCGAAAAAAGTCCCCGCCGTAATCACAATCGCATAAGTTTTCCAACTTTGGTTTTTTTGCTATTTTTTCATGAATAAAACATTGTGTAAATTTATATTTATGATATATGGTGTTTAGAATTAGTTCCATATATTAGATCTATATTTTTACTTACAAAAACAACCCCAAACCAATAAACAATATTGACACGGACACGTCGCATCAAGACTAGTTATAGTTCTTTGATAGTTGTTATATTTTACTGAAGTAAATAAATTTCTAAAATTAATGTATATTTATTTCAGAATATTTAATGTATTAATTTATTATTTAATCATATTTGGATGCCAACATGGAGGTTGTATGTCAAGGCTACGTGTCAAAGTTGGTTATAATGACTAATTATCGTCTGAAGCAAATAATGGCATGAAATGCCGATGTTTGGTTATTTTTGATTATTTAGAAATAATTTTAGAATATTAATTATGATTAATTCAGTAATAAATGATATTAAAATACATGATTAAGAGGTTCCATGCATGTTAGATGAATATGATAGTAATGGTGCAAGTTTTGCGACATCAATACGTTCCTACGTACATATAGGACTGCGTGTAGCCAAACACATGTAAGTTTCTATAAGTATGTGTGGTATGTCGATGTAAGACACCCCAACAACATATTTTGAGAGTGTCATGGCACGTGTATCTTGGCACGTTGTTCAATGCTACACAAATATTGGATGGTTGAACAAGAACGTCAACTGAAAGTTGAGGTTGTGCAATGATCTTTCGTGTTGTCCTAGAGTAGTTAGCGTATATTGTTATTGATTAGAATATATTTAAATGGGCAACTTAGATCTTCTATTCTTCCATCAGAGGACGTCGGACATACAATATCGCAGCTACAGACAGCAGGCAAGTGTACCTTGCCATAATGTATCACAGTTCCTTGCCTTAATTATCTTATTTAGTTATTATAGTTTTTTGATATGGTTGATGTGTGTGTTTACCCTAGGGACGTGTAACGTTGCTTAGTGTCCGAACAAGATTTGGGTGTCGACGTCGTACGCATAGTCGAGTAACGTCACTTAGAAAGTTAATACCACAATCATATTTTATGTGCTTATATTCTTGCACGTCAGACCGTAGGACACTTGATATTATTTAATGTGACAGAATCCTTCTTGAGGTATTCATGGTGATTCTGTATAGGATTACAGGACTTGTGATATAACATTGCATATTATATACATATATCATTATGACTCATTGTACTAGCTAGAGGTCCTGATCTTGCATGTTATGGACATGAGACGTCGTGGATATGAGACGTGAGGTTACATTGGGTGGGAAGAGACACACCATACTACAGGCTGATTATGTTTATATATATATATATATATATATATATATATATATATATATATATATATATATATGCTATGTTACTGGAGGTGCCTTAGACTCTGTTCCAGATCTTTGGCACATTTATTGGCCCTACGAGATATTACTTGCTGCTATGGGCTCCCCGACATAGAGCATGTAGTAGTTTCAGCCTGAGTACGAGTGATGTCCTCATGTGCATATCATTTATATGATTACAGTAGTTTACCCTTGGGTATGTGGCATTATATTATTTTACTTTGGCATGCTATTTCTTGTACCTTGTTACGTCCCTCTGAGGACCTGGTCCCTTGCCAGTTTTGTAGCATAGACCGTTGTGGAGCCTGCCTGGATTTGCTAATTTGGGTTGCTTTGTCATGTGGGCATTGGTACCAGGTACTTATATAATTTTTACCAGAGTTATGTTATTCATATATATTATTGATTCATCTGCTGATGTAGCCTAGTTTTTATAGACTCATATTTCTTTCTCGAGTCTATTTGAGCTTGTGTGTTACTAAGCGATGACTTTAGCACATGTAGCCCATTCTTGTTGTATTTTGTTCATTATGGATTGAGCATAGATATTTATATTTACTAGGTTATCTAGATAGTGACCATTATAATACAACTTATATGTATTTGAGTCAGACCAGAGTCTGGTCGAATGTGTAGCTGGCATGTTACATATTCCTAGTCCTACGTATTTTGGGACTGGGACGTTACAAGAACCGTCGCAAGTGATAAAAAAGATAGAGTTGATACCCAATGACATCAAACTTGAGGGGATGAAAAACTACCTAAGTTGGTCTAGGAGGGCGTTGTTGAACCTTCGGACCAAGGGACTTGAAAAATATGTGAAGAAAGAGTGCACTGAGCCAGAGGAAAAGATGATTGCTGCTTGGAGCATATGGAGTCACCTTAATTCTCTGGTGGTTTATTGGCTGCTGACTTTTGTGTCTTCATCCATAACTGAGATGGTGGAGTCAATCTACAGTGCAGATGATGTTTGGAAGACATTGGCTGGGATGTACTCTGGAGTTGTAAGTGTCATGTTGATTGATAGAAGTTGAGAAAAAGATTGATGCTACCAACAGGGGAGAAGACAGTACTCCAGTATGCACTGGAGCTACGTCTCTTATGGGCGGACTTAGATCACTATGATCCGCTATCATTGCAAAATTCGACAGATGTTCTCCTTTGAAAACAGTACCTTGAGCGTACGCGTGTGGCTCATTTTCTTAAGGGCCTGAACCCATAATTTGAGGCTAGGAGGGCAGCAATATATCATCTTCCATCTTTCCCATCCCAGGATGAGACTATTGTATAAAAATAGCAAGAGGAGATCAGACAGAAAGTGATAAAAGACGAGACCTCACCGTTGTCCCCTCAGCATTGGTGATTCGTAGTGCTCCTATCAGCGATGACAGGGAGTGCTACAATTATGGAAAGAAATGGTACCTCAGCTACAACTACCCTCAACCCCGTAATTTTTGTCGTGGCAAAGGAGGCAGAGGACAGAGAGGTAGATATACAGGTCAAGGATGTAACGACCCACTTCGATCAACCCGGAGGGACGATTCAAACGGCACAAGTATAGCGAACTGACCCGCCTTGCTCAGCGAGATGACTCATTTAATGCAAAGGCATTCAGATTTAGACCTTTGAATGGAGTTCAGACTTAGACTTTTTAGAGGCGCGCTCAGAGTCTCGCTCGGCTGATGCGATACATCGCTAAGGTATCCGCACCCAAAAAATCGGGCATGAGTCGTGGGTACGTCCAGCCTACGCCGCAGCATCGGCGATAGAACACTGTCTAGGTCTACTATCTAGCTAACAATCTCACGCAATCAATATATATACCTGTCAAGATCTCAACTCCAAACGGAGGAGCAATATCATAATGATAATCACAAGTACTCAATCACGAATCTAAGCACGATAAGATAACACAGAAATCTAACAACTACAAGGTCTAAACAACAACAACTACTAAAAACCACCATAATAATAATAATAATAATACAACAACATCCTGAATCAAATATAATACAAAGTCTCAAACCAAAACCGGAGACAAATCCGGTACCAAAAGCTAATAAATATAACAACTGAGGTCCTAGTGATCCCGGCTATAAACCAGGAAATACTCCTAAACTAAGGGGTCCCTGTCTGCACCATCGACAGGTTGAGGTCCATAAAACGTCGGACACCAATCCTCCGGATACTTTGGAAAAAATATGTCCAGTCAGGACTGGAGCAAGTACAACTCTAACAGCAGTTCCAGTTAAATGATAAAAACTATAAAGCAGTTGTAACAAGGTGAAGAAAATAAAGTATGAACAAGAAAATATGCATATCACTAGTGCATAAAGGTAAAGATGCATGAATATCAGAAGCAAGATAGTAATGACTGCAAGATACAAGAATCTAAACTAAGATCAAGTATGTGCACAAGAACGTGTAGTGAGTCCAGCAAGAGTACATGTAATGAGTCAAGTCCAGAAACTATAAGTGAGACCAGCAAGAAATGCAAGAGAGTCCAGACTAGAAAGAATGAACTCGTGTCTTTGAAATACCTGTTTCGACATGTAAACGGCTAGGGGTAAGTACGGCTCACCGTGCACTGGGTGCGCGGCTGCTATCATTCCAGATTAGACCAGAGGGGGTATTTCTAGTGATTCCAGTTAGGAATGTTTACATGTCTACTAGAGTATTTTCTCGCTCCGACTAGTACAAGTGAATCCAAGACCCGACACGTAAATCAAGTATGAGTCCAGCCAGAAACATGAGTGATGCCTGTAGTGAGTCACAAGGTAATGCCAGTAGGTAATTCCAGAATAGAGGCCAAAAACATAAAATATACGTGTTGCAAGTAAATAAATCCAGAAATACTAGTCCGTATCGTGCCAGAAAAATCAAAGAATACTATACTAGAAGCTGAATCATAATAATTATTAGATAATGAAAACTATCAGAGAATGTACTCGCTTGACGTCCTGAGCAACTAGCGATCCGAACTGGCGTCGCAAGGACCGGTTATGAAAAATAAGGTTAAACAGGGTTCTAAAGAGTTAAAGAGATATAAAATAGCTAAAAACAAGCTTCTAAGGTCGTTCTAGGTCAAACGGGTCAAAACGATAAAATCGGGGTCAAAAAGTCAACTCGTGGTCCAAAAAGTCAACTCTGGGTCAAAACTAGGTCAAAAGTTGACTTTGACGGTCAACCGGGTCAACTACGGTCAACTCTAGGTCAAACTAGGGTGCCCCTTAAATTCTAGGTCAAAACTAGGTCATTAAGGTAATAAACCCTCAAACTCGCCTCCTT